>JAURVB010011845.1:0-19120 GCA_033002965.1 Piper betle | reverse complement strand
AGTGAATGTGAATAGAATGAATAAGTGGGACGAGACCCAAATGCCGATAATGTTTACATGTGATCGAATTAAATGTGTATGTGAAAAATATAGTGCAATAAATGTATTTGGATCTATATATTTATATACGTTGATTTGACAGGGTGGCCCTTAATTGTACATTTTGGGGAGACTCTGTCCGTCTTGTCTTATGAATTTTATAAATTTTCATTGGAATTATTTTTGGTATGAATTGGTTGTCATGTCATCCATGTAGTAGCATGTTAGGGTTCCGTATATTCATTCATGCACAGTGATTGATATCTTCCATCTCGAAATGCTGAGAGTAGATCTGTAGGGTTGGGTTCAGGTTTGCCAACCTAACTGGGACCAGTGACATTTCGGTTCGGTTCTGAGCTTAAAGAGGACTTGGGGTGTTACGTACGGAGTACAAGCATGCCGCATAGGCACACAACCATGACTGGAGTTTCTACTAGGTCTATTTAATACTCGCTCTCGATTTATTGTCTCATTCTATCGTGTTTTGTTTAGAATAGGAAAGAGGATGTGTCGAGTGATGGATTTATCGTATCCCACTCCACACGGTCATTTAGCCGATCGTATTTTTCGGATTAATAACTCTCAAGGATGAGATCCCTCGAGATTGTTTTCGAAACTCAGATCCAACTCACGATGCCTTCGGGCCTATTATATTGAAATCCCTACCCATACCTATGTGTATATAGTTTTCGTGTTTTTAGTGAGAAGCGAGGGAAATTGATGACCATGTTTTCAGATAGGGTTTGTGTTTGTCAAAATGGGCTCTGGAATTGGTAAGCATCCACTCCATTCTCAAGGGATCCTGATAACTCCACCTTTGAGTTCCTCAAACCCGGAGAAGTGTGGAGGTTTACGGGTACTGTTGTGCAGTACATGTTTAGACTTGTGGCATAAAAGGGTACTAAAGGCGTATGCCTGAGAGTATTCGACCTTTGTACGCAGGGCTAGAAGTAATACAGAGGATGTAGAGGGCTGAGAGGAAAGAGAATGATTTTCTCGTACAAAAGGATAGTTTGAATGGCCAAGGAAAGAGAATGTTATGGAAAGAGAATGACATGGAAAGGGATGCTGCCGCTCTAGGTCGACGGCTCCCATTATTGCCCTTATAAGAGTTCTTGAGGAAGTATATGAGGTTTTTATTCAATAGGAGGGTTAGCTCTCATGTGTCAAATTGATATTAGTTATTTTTAGACCGATATCGCTCGTTACTAACATATTTTTATTATATATATAGGTGAGAACTAAGAGGGATGAGCATTGTCGGGACGACAGACGAGCAGCACTAAATCGTGCACACATGTATGTGCCGATGTGATTGGCAATGTATTGAAGTGTGTAGATAATGAATTTGAATGGTATTTTGTAAACTGTTGTACATACTATGCATGCAAATGAAAATGGAAAGTGAGAATAAACAGGGTGAGGCTATAGAGCGAGGACAAGTAGAATGTGAAAAACATGATTGTGTTTTTGATATTTATTGCTATAAATATATACTATTGTCATTGAGAGGGTGCTCCTATTACACTTTTAGGGGAGATTCTGTTCGTTTTGTATTTCAAATAGATATTTCTTTTGAACTTTTCGTTTGTTTGGTTTGTTTGTTTACTTGTTTGTTCATCATGGCATGCATGTAGGACAATGTTAACACCCAAGCATCTCATCTATGTCTTGCATGTGACCTCACCATCTTAAGACGCTGAGGGTAGATCTGGGTCAGCTTAACCGAATAGAGTAAATTAGCAAACTTTTCGGTCACCGGTGATATTTTTGGGTCGGTTTGCGGGTGAACCGAAATAGGGTGTTACATTAAGCTTATCTATTCTTACTTTAAACACCTAGCAGTTTCACATGGGGAGTGTGACACTTACAATGCCAGTCAAACAGTGAGTCATGTAACAACTTGGTCCAAATATGATAGGCCAAATAATTTTTTCAAAATTGGTTAACTGAAGTTCAACATCAAAAGTGTGTATCAATTCATGTACTTGATCTTACCCTAGTAAGTGTAAATATATAACATATATAATCTCTTTTTCATTCAACTCCATCATGGTCGATCTGAAAAAAACCCTTTCAAATAATTTAAATGATAAAACAATCTTCTTGATCCCTTCTTATTTGATTGTGATATTGAGATGACTCATGCTTCTTTTTTGCATGGTATGAATGTTCTATAATTTTCATTTTGAAATTTAAAATTTCATAATTGAATTTTCTATGCACTTGAATTTTCTATGCCACTTCAATAGAGACTTTGGCCAGTGGAAGTTATAGTTGCAAGGGAAGTTATAGTTGCAGCCAAAATCTACATCGGTAAAAAGTTCATAGGAAACTTGAGGAGACTTGATATGGGTTGTTCAGTAGAGACTTTGACAATTGAACTTCACTTCAGCATGAGGTTTAGTACTTACGGAGAAAAGTTTGAGTATGGACTTCAACAGGACATGGGCAATTGAAATCTCGATAAGTTACAAAAGTTCAGGCCAGGTTTGTCAGGGGATGTTTAGCAGAGACATTGGCAAAGCTTACGCAATTATGCGTGTTATGGAGAGATCAGCAAGGATTTGGTAGATCGTTTGATAGTCGATCATGCAAAAGGTTACCAATAAAGTTGCCAAATATAACCATTAGAAAAACTAAAGTTGGAAATTTCAAATCTTAGCAACTACTATTTGTGGAGAAATCACCCTAGGATACAAATAAGGCCCTGAGAAATGTATTGGAGGTCTTGGTGGAGACCCTAGACCATCTTGGACAATAGATGCTCAAACCTTGGAATTTACATTGGTCATTTATTTTGCTTGTAATCCCATTGCTTTTGCTTGTAACACCTAAGAGGGTTGTAGGAAGGTGTCAGCTTGTGGATTTCTCCTTGCCGCAAGGTGGGAGCTAGGAGAAGGAGCAGACTAGTTTCTATGGTGGATTGCACGTAGGGTGTTAGGAGTTAGTTGCAAGCTTCCCTGACACTTGGTGCTTATGAAGGATGGCTTGTTGTTAGCCCTAGGGTGTTAGGAGTTGGTTGCATGCTTTTTTGCCACTTAGTTGATGCCTATGAAGGATAGTGAAGCTAAAAATACCTACCTTTTCATAAGGAGTAAAAGGGATAAGAATAGAAGAGTAAGAATTTTAAACTTCTTTAAAAATTACTTGTGTCTTGTATCATTTCTCTATCCCTTACACTCTTATGTACGTGCTTGTAATTGGTATATTCTTTGTGCACAATTCACTTATTACTTTCAATTGGTAGAAAAATCTAGGGTTAACATCATGTTAAATCATGAGGAAAAATAAAATGAATATAGGAACATACATGAATCCATAGACACTTGAGTTTATCAGATATGGGTCTTCCAAGTTGTCAACTATGGTAGGTTTTATTTTTTACTGATGATAGAATGCAAGAAAGAAAACCATACCTCCAACTTGGGGACCATGACTCTTTACATAGAATCTCTATGACTGTACAAATTAGTATTACATTGAATATACATGAATGTGATTGTACAATTTCTTATATTTCTAATTTACCCATCATAATAAATTAGAAATAAATAACACATGACTCTACACATTCAATAACGTCCATACATTAATTATTTAATATTTTGATAAGCCGCAAAGAATACCGTAAAAGATCACATAAATAGGCTTATAAATAAGATAACCTTTGAATGTACAATAAATATGTGAGACCAAACATGGAGAATAAATCTAACAATCTCCCATTTGATCTACATATTTTCCTGAAAAATTGTACACATAGAAAACTTTAGTGCGCACAAACTTTTGCTTTCTTAAGTGTGAAAAATCTTGATACAATCTGGTCCACCAACGATGCCAGCATTAGACTAAAGTGGATTTTGTCACGTGTGTAACTGGCCACAGTACCAACACACAGATCATGTAACAACCCAATTCGGCCTAAAAGGACGAACTGAATTGTGATATTCTAGTTTGGAAGCCACTCATTGGGATATCTTGTATAGAACTTATAGAAGTGATTCTCATCGTGGAGGCTTAAGATAAACCCTAGGCTTGGTTTTCATCGACTGCATGAAGAGTTCGTACTATAAAGGCGGATCTTTGACATAAACGAAACCAATATGAACACCCCTAGCCATAACAGAAGCAAAACCTCCCCTATGACTTTAAGCAATGACATTAAAAATGTGATGATTACTCCCAAGAAGCACAACCCGCTAAAGTTTTGAGGTTGCATGTGTTGCGTATGTCATATTCTTATTGCTTAGTTTAAGTGATTGGCTTAGTTTTTTATTAGTTACATAAAGATGATGCAAATATTTAAATAAGAGTCATGGTAACCTGTTCCACATACCCTACGCAAGCAATAATTAAAGTGTCAAAGAAATTACATAGCATCATTGAGTTTCAGGGAATCAAACCCTAATACCCAGACTTGACATGGGTCTTCAACTGGTGTGAATCGTAGTCTCTTCCACCCACGTCACTAACACAAATAACTGCAGCCAAATACATATCATGTTCCTGACTTACCTCATCGTCATGTTCCATGACTATGTGGCTTATATACCCTCAAACAATGGTTAGCCTTACCACCAAAGTATTGTAGCTCCACAGTAATAATATAATATATAACGATAAAACATGCTAGCACAACCATCATGACATACATCTGAATCATACAAGGTTCACATATTTAGGGCACATGCTCATCATATAATCATCCATAAAATATGTAGTCCAAAACACCCAACATAACACAAGGCCCCCGCCACCACCACCACTGAGCTGCATGATCCATGCATCTAGGCTAGCCAATGCCTAGGAACCTCACCTACATATAATAAAAAACCACACCAATAATCAATTATATTTGATTACTAGTCCGAATAACTACCCATAAAACAACAATCTCACAAATGGCTATTCTATTACGCATGGAGCATAGGAAATTTCAAAATTTCCTCACATTGGGCGGTAAGCAAATGTACTTTAATGAGTGTCAGCACACATGCATGGCTAGTATTTAGTTTCATAGATACAATACTTACGCTCTCACATCCTCAATATTACATCCACCACGTTACTAGAGTGGCAAAAAGAATGGTTATGTTAGTGCCAAAAATTCTGGAAATGTGCTGCGTTACGTAATACCCTCATACTCCACACCACCTTAGGGTTTGAAGGAGTACTAGTGGGGTCCATACGCATACACTCTTACTCATAAAAATCGTAAACCTTTATATTTATACATATAGGTTTGGACGATGATTTAATACTTACTTTTGGATCTTATCTTTTGAAAACCATTAAGGGGTCTCAACCATGAAGTTTTATTTAATACGTATAGAAAACACGGTTAAATAACCCAATATTGGAGGTTTCCTATAAAACTCCGCATATGTCGTCCTACGTCTAAAACACGGTTAAACTAGACATGCTGGGAGTCAAGCATAGATGAAGTAAAGGAGAGTCTTATGGAACTCGATGAGTAGAGCTTTGTATTTTAGTCGGTGAGCTCATTAGTGATACCTAGGACGAAGATGGAACCGAGTAAGAATTGGGTCAAATTAGCACACAAAATGAGGCAAAGTTCACACAAGTTCAACTCTTAAACATCACTTAATTATCTTAATTAAGACCTAAGTGAAGTATTAAACCATATTAGATAACTTAATTAAAGTTTTGGTTTCATGTTCACGTAGTGGGCTTTAATCAATTCTGGGTTTTAATTAAATGGGCTTACTATACGATTTTTTTCAAATGGACCTAATAATGTCCAAATGGGCCAAAATTTAGATGGGTTGGCCCTTCTACTCTAAGGTTGTTAGATAAATTACACCATGGTTGGCTTATCGGTCAATCAAATGGAACAATGCCTATTAAGCTTGGCCCTAAGGTGTTGGAAGAGTGTTCCTGGGCACACACCAATTTTGTAGTTGTTCGTTCTTTAGCTAGAGGACTCCAAATGGGCCTTGGTCAATAGGCATAGTTAGCCAACAAATGGAGCTTGAGCCTAGTGAGATTTTGGACTAATTTATGCTGTAAATAGGCCTAAGTGGATTTTACAATTTGGATCACTAGATGGATTGTTTTTAGAGCTATTTAACAACTTAAAAATTCACAAATAAAATTGGGAACCTACCCAAATGACCCCAAAATTGGTCACAGTGCTACTGAGATATAGGGTAAGGTGTGGACCAATTTTCACTGAAATCCTTAACCTATTTTATGGTAATTTACAATCGGAGTGAAAAAAATAATGGTTTTCACCCTACATCTTAACACAATCCGAATAAACACCTCCAAAACATATCTAGATGCTTTTTAGCCACACCCAAAATTTATATAGTTCTATTAGAAACTTATTGGAGCGTCATCTATTTTTATGAGATTTTATTATATCTAGATGGTTTTTACCCACACCCAAAATTTATATAGTTCTATTAGAAACTTATTGGAGCATCATCTATTTTTACGAGATTTTATTAGCCTAAACTTGTTGGCTTAACATAAAACACAATCATAGATTCTGCTCACAACAACTCAGAAAACATAAGGTGTACTTAAGGATGATATTCATGATTATTTATTGGTTAGATTAGGCTTAAAACTTTATCATTATCTCCTAACATCATCATGAACAAATTGGTATGTTGTGCATCAATAGATTCTATAAGGTCAGAGAATAAAAATTGGAGAAAGGGGCACTTATGTCAATGTAATGGTGAAAGCTGCCACCTTTCCTCACTTTTTGCTCTAAAATTCTAAGCCATTGCTGGTAAAACACACAACACAAAAGCTGTATATCTACATGTTATGAGTGTAAAAAATAAAAATCGTGCAAATATTACATTAAAGTGACAAGAAATGATTTTTATACCGAAACGGTACATATTAGTGACCTACGTATGTTATAAAAAGCA
Source organism: Piper betle (assembly GCA_033002965.1). Taxonomy (NCBI): domain Eukaryota; kingdom Viridiplantae; phylum Streptophyta; class Magnoliopsida; order Piperales; family Piperaceae; genus Piper; species Piper betle. The sequence continues at coordinate 12,170 of JAURVB010011845.1, read as the reverse complement.
TTTCTATTTATTTACATGGACAAATAAGATACATGAGTCATAAAAATGCTCCTGACATATATATATACTACATGATAAAAATTTCATAAAAATGAAATCTTACAAAAATACAAGCGATATACACCAAACAACAAGCAAGAGAGGCAACACGAACCTGTACCTAACGAAAGAATATCAAGGGGAGGTCTTTTGAGGCATCCAACCTGAAAACCTACCACCCTAGGAGGCTAGAGACATGGAGGAGTGTAATTGGAGCTCCAAGGAGGAAGAAGAAGGCCAAGAAGAGAAGGTTGTTGGAGGTAAGAAGGGAAGGAGAAATTGTGGAAAGGTGAGGGATGGGATGGGTTTTATAGAAAAATGGTTGTTGGCTTAGTCACGTCATAGGTATTGGGGGCATACCAAAAGAAGTATAGGTTGGCTTGGTGATGCCAGAGGTATGGGTGTCATACCTAAAAAGGTATGGGTTAGATTAGATAAAGAAGTATGGGTTGGGTTCGATAAAGAGGTATGAGTTGGGTTAGCCCAAAATCCAAAAACTTAGGGTTTTACCTGAAAGCAATTGGGCCCACCTCGGGAATCGTACTATAGGTCTGAAATGGGGGTTAGTATGGTCCGAAAGGGTGATCCAACACACACTCAAGCACTCAAAAGGCATGCGAGGGACACGATCTTAGCATCTAACTCTATATGACTCGACTGAGCCAAACATGAAATAATCGGGCATGTAGCATCCAAACAGGCGTACCAAGCACCGAAGGAGGCTAAGGCTAAACAAACATACACCGTACCATACACGACCTATGACATGAAGGTTTGGACCCTACTAACCCAATTTGGGTAACAACCAAACTGACAACAAAGCCCTCGGGCGGATGTAGAACAATGGTATAAATATACCCCTTAATAATGCTCATGTAAATCTGCCAAATATTGACACTTTCCTTTGGGTCGGGCAATATTCACATGTATTACATACTCACAACCATAAAAAAATAGAAAAACCCTAGAAATGAATACTCAAGTTCTTAATGATTCAAGATGAAGAATCTCGATACCAGTTGTTAGAAAAACCCAAGATCAACATCATGTTAAATCATCAAGAAAAATAAAATGAATATAAGAACATACCTAAATCTATAGATACTCTAGTTTACCAAATCTAGATCTTCCAAGTTGTTAAGTGTGATAGGTTTTTTCTTTACTAATGATGAGAAGTCAAAGAGAAAATCGTACCTCCAATTAGGGATGACCTTTTATATAACATTTTTATGATTGTACAAGTCATTATTACACAAGAATACACATTAATACGTTTATATAATTTTTGATATTTCTAATTTGGCTCATCATAATAAATTTAAAATAAATAATGCCAGTTTGTACACATTCAATAACCTCCATACATTAATCATCTAATATTTTGATAAGCCTCATAGAATATTGTAACTAATCACATAAATAGTCTCATTAATAAGATAATCGTGAAATGCTCAATTAATGTAGAGAATAAATATAGCATTCATCACTTTAGGGAACTAAGTGAACATGTTCAAAATCATTAAGGCACTTGCATGGTTTGATTTGTTGCCAAAGCAATTATCTTTATGAGTTTGAATATGTACTTATTGGAGCCTCACATATTTTTTTGATTGCCATATTGTGTGGATATTCATTTACTTGTGTTAAAAGGTGAATTACTTTTTGGTGCTTGAGTAGTTTCCTCTATTGTGTCCATTCTTGCGATTATTAGGAGGTTTTAAGTATTGTGTGAATCTAACCTTATGATTTACAATCTTAATTAGTTCTCTCCCACATACAGCCTCTTCATTGAAGGGATGAATATATAGGAAGAACTTAATAATCACAAAATATGAATATGAACGGACAATTTGATACAACAATATGGCTTGTTTGCTCAAGGAGGAGCATGATAGGATACAAAAAATACATTATGGAACTTACCGGTGAATCTTTACTAGGGATTCTCAACTTGTGAATTTTGATTCTAAATGAAAAACCAAAGGCAATTTATATAGACCTTGATACCTCTTCTACACTCTTTTACATTAATAGGACTATCTAGTATATTCTTTATAGTCATATCTTTATTCCTTTGGACTCTTCACTTACCAAGAAAACTTTAACTTTCTCATGTTGTATTGAACACTTATATTAGACCATTAACTGATCTAATAAAATTTGTGTCTCAACTCTGAAAAGGCTTGTAAAATAAATAATTGATCACTTATGTTAGTGTATCTGACTAAATTAGATTGCTAGAATACCTAACTTTTATTTACATGCGCAAATGATGCACTTTAGCAGGTCTCAAACCATAAACAAAATTATTTGTTCTTATCAGAAGCTCCATGAGTTAATTATTATCTTTCTTGATATGTAAGCTCTGAATCTATCTTTATGTATCTAGTTGTAGTATTTCTATATTTAGCCTTTACCTGTTACATATATATTATGTAATTTTCGTGTGTGATTATTAATGAAAAATGCCAATTTTAGACTCCAATCTATTCTTATTATATAAGGAGAATTAAAGTTGCACTACGATGAAATTTAGGAGATTTGACCAATTAAAAGACAACATAGAGTGTATTTTTAAAATTAATGTTTATCGCTTAAGTATGAGACCATTACACTTATTATTCAATGAAGTTGTTTATAAAATTAGAGTCTATATTTACTATAGGCCGCACATTATGCGATCTTTTACCTGATATATGCAAGGGAAATTTTTAGCCACACTGCAATTTTTTCACCCAAATTATGTCCTATTTTAATTGGTCCATGTGGAGTGACAAACAAAAAAGTTAATTCCGTTTGACATGAGATAATATAAACTCACTTGCAATGAAGGAACTCACTTCATAAAATTGTAAAAAACTACTAGCAAACACATAAAATATCTGTTGTAAACAAAAAAATACTTGTATAATAAACTTACCTTCTTTCCCTTCTTCTATCATCATTACCTTACCTAAATGTGTATTCCAAATCCCACTTAACAAAGTATGGTAAGACCCCACCTTTTTCATCTTCTTTCCTACCTTCACCTTGTATAAAAAAGCCATCTTTCTATCATTATTTTATTTGAAAACCTACTTCATCATCATATCATCTAAGTTTGGTTTCATAAACCCATTTAAAAAGTACATTAAGAAACTTCCACCTTCACCTTCACCTCACCTCAAATAATTATCTTTCTATCTGAAAACCTCACTTCCCAACCTTTATCCCACTTAAGTTTGTATTTAGAAACTTACTTAATTAGTACAATAAGAAACATCCTCCCTCTACCTTCATGTTTGGGTTAATAAACTACTCGACCACAAGTGTGTTTTTCATATTTCACTAATGGGGATCCATAACATGAAGCCAACCGGGTACTTGGGTTAATGAAATATGCGATTGCAAGTGTAATCTTCGTGCTCCCCTAACTGGGTTTCACTGAGCGAGGCCAACTGGGCACTTGGGGGTTAATGAAGTATGTGACTACAAGTGTTGTAAAACCCCGATTTTTTATTATATTTTTGAGGACGAAAATAACCAAGCTAGGGGGATTGTAAAACCCCAGAGAAAAATAATTAAATTATTTTATTTAGGGTTTTATAAATTTTATAATGAACCATAAATAATATTTAATTAAATTAATTCTTAAAAATCAATATCATAAATTATCAATTATAACTTTTAGAGTACCGGTACAATAGTTTCAAATAAGTTTTATTGTTAAATTTTTGGGATTTGGACCCATTCGCATTAATTCAATAGTCAAAATTTTAAACTTTTTATATCACACAAATTGCTATAATTATGAGTGATTACATTTTTTTATAAAATTTAATGTAGTGACTTCTTGAATTCCATACATATTAATAAAGTTTAATATAATGACTTCTTGAATTCCATATATATTCTTGTATATAAATGAGAGTTTTGTTGATGTTAAATGAAACATACTCTGGACAGTTTGTAAGTACATTTGACTCACAAAGGAAAGGCTTTAGGATTGTATGTTATAGTTGTAGGTTTCTCATCACAATACCATCGTGTGTCATAGTTGCGGGTTTCTCATCACAATAACAGGTCCGTATAATTACTTGAAATATTATATATTCATATTTAGGAGTCTTGGTCAGCCTAAGCCCACATTCGACCACTATGCGCTGAGCGCAACTGGGGTGAAAGAATTGGCTCATTCTGACACAAGGCAATATCCTTAAAAATTACTATGTGGGAGTCCCAATACGGGGCAGCACCCTTACTATGTGGGAGTCCCAACACGGGGCAGCACCCTTACTATGTGGGAGTCGCGACACGGGCCAGCATCCATAAAAAATACTATGTGGGAGGCCCGAAATGGGGCAACATCCTTACTATGTAAGAGTCCCGACACGAGGTAGCACCCTTAAAAATTACTATGTGGGAGTCCCAACACGGGTAACACCTTTACTATGTGGGAGTCCCGACATGGGGCAACACCCTTAAAGGACGTAATTCAGATGTTGTGGAATATATTAAATGTTTTTTGTAATTATATAATTTAGTATTTTTATCACTGACACGGGATTGCCTCCGTAGGTATGAGCATGGAAGGATGGGTAGAGTTGGGATAACTGGAGGACTCTGTTATTGGACTACTCTTTCTCTAGATTGTTTGCATGATAGTGGGATTTTGGTTCGTTCATGAAGCTTAGATTATTCCGAGCATTTATTATATCATATTTTATGTCATGGTTTTTTAAATCTAGACAATTAATAGAAAAATTAATTTATGAGACACTTAGTTTCATATAGTAACACTTGGCTCATGGCTCGGAACGGGCGGGTCATTACATGATGTATTAGAGCCAGGTTTCCCATGTAACCATGCAAATCAATCCTTACCTTGTTGAAAGTCTAAGAGTCCATTGTCCCAAGGGTAAATTTCTTTTATAGAATTAATTTTTATCGTTTTAGATGGTAAGTAATTATGGGTGTATACAAAATGGGTTGCAGGTGAACGTCAACAATGGGAGTTAATAAAAAAAACTTTTGCCAACTTCCTAAGGGTGTAGGGACCTGAGGGGCATCCAATTCAGTTGTTGTGGATACAATGATGTCCTAAAAACATAGAGATTGCTTAAGGTTTAGAAATGAATGCTAATGACAAGATTAGACTAGGACAAAAGTTAAAAGTGCCATGTTGAGAGGTTGGGGTAACAACGATGTTACGTAGTTCAAGATATTTCTTCCTAAAATTTTTTATTTTGGTATGATGTACAAATAATTTGTAAGTCACTAAATAAAAATGACCATTAGAAGATACAAAAATTTGGATAATAGTTAAATAATTAATAAATAATGTGCAAGATGTTGATAGGATGCTTTATATCATATATTATGCACCTTTTATTGCCAAAAAATTTGGATATCTATGTACCTTTTTATTGCCAAAAAATAAAATAAAGGTAATAAAAGGAAGAAGAAAGTGATCAAGTAATGCCAATATTATTATTAACAGTGAGGGGATGTTTTGAAGAGTGGAGAAATAAAAAAGAAAATTTCCCTAGTGGGGATTCAAGTGATGACTTCTACATCTGGAACAAGTTTTTAGTCAAAGACAAATTAAAAGGGAACCTTTAGAAAGATATGAAACCCTGAGGTATTGTGTAGATAATTTATTTATTTAGACATATCTTTAGTATATTAAAATGCTTCTATTGAGTTAGAGAATATTTTAGAAGTATGTTAAAGCACAACACTGGTATGGGACAGTGTGTCATTTATGTGTCATGCTAGGTGCACGTGATACTTAACCAATGAGCTTATATGAGACGCTTTTACAATCAGAAATTTTATCTAGGAAATATGGGTGATATGGGGCACCACTACAATATAGATAACCGTGTTATGAGACAATGTGCCCCACTTTAGTTATGCATAAGAGTGGCAATGCTTAAATCAAGAAAAAAAACACCAATATTTCTCCTCATGACCCTATTATATTTTCAAGGATGGAAATTTGCAAACTGGGAGATTGTAAAACCCCAATTTTTTATTATATTTTTGAAGACGAAAATTTCCAAACTGGGTAGATTGTAAAGCCCCGAAAAAAAATAATTAGGTTATTTTATTTAGGATTTTGTAAATCTTAGAATGAACCATAAATAATATTTAATTAAATTAATTCTTAAAAATTAATATTATAAATTATTAATTATAACCTTTAGAGTACCAATAAAATAGTTTTAAATAAGTTTTATTTGTTAAATTTTTGGGATTTGGACCCATTCGTGTTAATTCAATAGTCAATTTTTTAACTTTTGTTATCACACAAACTGATATAATTATGAGTGATTACATTCTTTTTTATAAAATTTAATGTAGTGACTTCTTGAATTTCACGCATATTAATAAAGTTTAATATAGTGACTTCTTGAATTCCACACATATTCTTTTATATAAATGAGAGTTCTGTAGATGTTAAATGAAACATCCTCTGAATAGTTTGCGAGCACATTTGACTCAGAAAAGAAAGGCTTTAGGATTGTGTGTCATAGCTACGGGTTCCTCATAACAATACTAGGTCCGTATAATTACTTGAAATGTTATATATTCCTATTTGGGAGTCTTGGTTGGCATGAGCTCACATTTGACCACCATGTGTCGAGCATAACTGGGATAGCTGAAGGACTCTGTTATTGGACTATTCTTTTCTCTAGATTATTTGCATGGTAGTGGGATTTTGGTTCGGTTCATGGGACTTAGATTATTTCGAGCATTTATTATATTACATTTTATATCATGGTATTTAAAATCTGGACAATTAATAGAAAATTTAATTTATAAGACACTTAATTTCATATAGTAACACTTGGCTCATGGCTCAAAACAGGTGGGTCGTTACAAGTGTACTTTTAATGTTTTGCTAACCGGGTTTCACAACATGAGGGTGTAAAACCTAGGCTTTTTGGCATCATTTTGGTCTTAATCTGGAACGAGTTGCTTGTCCGGATTTTTTTATCTTGCACGTAGGTGTGGTATGGTATGTACAAGCCACGACCTTAGTCTCCCCTTGTGCTCGGCGCAGCTAGATTGGACACTTCACTGTCTCGGCTCTTATTTTAGGTTTTTATTTATGTCAAGTCTAGTTCGGTTTAGGACCATATTTACTGTGAGTCTAGATTGTTTGTCACATGTGAGAACCCCTTTTCAATCAATCCTACCCTCTACAAGACCCTCTGTGCAGTTCTCGCTTTTGTCCAGATTACTTTAGGGTGAAAACCTATGGTCTAGGGTTTGGGGTCAACCCATACCTTATTAGGTATGACACCCATACTTCATTTGGTACCCATACCTCATCTAGTGTGACACCTTACCTGTGACAACATGCTTATGGTGGTTGGTAGCATTCTCCCCTTTCTATAACAACCCCACCACTTTTTCACCCCTTTCCTCACCTCCTCCAACCTCTTCCCTCTCCTATGTCACTCCCCTTCTTTCCTCAACCTCTTCTAGCTCCCTTCAATCTCTCCAAGCCTAGACAAGGCTTAGGATTGTAGGTCTTAGGGTGAGAAACCCCAAGAGACTTCCCCTTGGTTCGTTGGAGGTAAGCCCTCCCCCTCCTTGCTTGTTGTGTATGTTTGGTGCTAGATCAGCCACTTTTGCATTTTTTTTGTGATTTATCCCTTCTATCGGGTTGAGTTAATAGTAAATAAGTGGTGGTCTCATAATTTTTTCATGTGTGAATCAATTGTTACATATTTTTAAATGCTCGGTGGTCATTATTTTGCACAAATCTAGAAGAAAATTCATTAGTCATATTCTAAAAGGCATTTTTACTTGATGTTTACATTTTTGTGTTCATGACATTAAGATCTACAACTTTGATGATATATCTTCATCTCATATAGCATGCTTGATATGGTAGAGGTGCCAAACTTGGTAAAATATGGTAACTTTCAAGGTCCCTATGATCTAGCCATACATTTCCCCAAATTTTACTCCTTGATGTATGTTGCTGATGATGTTCACCTTATAGATTCTTGTTTATATACGTGTGGGATTGTTCATGTAAATTTTTCACAATAAGATAACCACTTAAGAAGCATGAAAAAACCCCTAATTATTTGGTGTGTATACTGTGATGTTTATATGCCTTGTCATGTGCTAAGATTGTACTTCGTTATGAGCCAAGATGATGTCATTTGTTTGATGAGAATTAAAAGGAACATCAAAAATTCGAGTGGCTAAGGCTGAGGTAGCTAATTTCGAAGTAGCAGAAAGAAAAGCAACAAATAGAGTTGGAGAATCAGAGTCGAAAAGTGGATTCCACGCTTCTTTTCTCGTTCAAAATCATGCATGAGACTTTCTTCTCATATGACTCAAAAGAGGTTAATAAAATCTATAAAAATTATTGTTGTCTCACTAATTGTATACTAGAAACTTATAAGTTTTTCCTTAATTTAAAAATCATTTAGGTGGTTATTTTGATCAGTTTTATGGAGTGTGCAGGAATCCAGGGTGAAAGCCTAGTTCCCTAACTCTAGATGTAAAATCCAAACACTTTGACAAATGACAATGAACTTGCCTGAAATTTCACCCAAATTTTATGATGTGTTCCTATAAGACCATATTAATGTTTTGGAGCATTTACCTTGGTAGACCTTATGATAGAATTTTCTCCGGCCTAATAAGTCTAGCCTGCTCTAGAAATGAATTATCCAATACCTCCAACTTTGGAGTCCACTTGGGCCCGAATACTTGGACTTTAGACCTCAAATCTTATTGGATTCAAACCCACTGTGTTGGCTAGCACTACCTACTTACCCAGGCCCATTTTAATTTTCCAAGTTTATGAACGACACTTAGTAAAATTGGTGTGCAACTAATGAATATTATTCCCAGCACCTTAGCCTGACCTAAGCGGTTTGTTGTTACCTTGTTGGCCCATGGTCTAGCACATGGTACCTTTTGCACCAACCTCTTGAAGTGTGAGGACCCATTGATCTAAATTTGTGCCCCATTTGTACACCGTTTAGCCCAACCAAAAATCACTTGATTATGTCTATTTAACAAAACCCTTGGTATGAGATTATTCTCTAAGGATATTCGCAATACCAAACCCTAACTAAGGTTAAATAATGAGGTTTAACATTCCACTAAGTAAGATAATTAAGGTAAGTAATTTTTTGAGTTGTGCATGGATGGGGAGTGAGCTCGCCGATCCATACCTTTACTAGGGTATGTGGAGTGAGCTCGCCGAGGTAGGATGAGGAGCTCCACCATCCAGTTCCGTAGGGTTATTATGTTCCATCTTTGTTTGGCTCCATATGTGAGATTTTCACCGAGTTTTAGACGTAGGACAACATTGACGATGTTTTATCAGATCCCTCTAATGCCAAGCTCTTTAGTAGAACTTTTTTCAGATAAAAGAAATATATCAAGGATGAGATCCCTTGATGATTTTTGAGCTAGAAGATCTAGCAAGCTTATGATATAAACCCCTATCTAAGCCTACTATATATGTATACATGAATTTTTACAGTTTCAAGAATATGAGAGTGAGCAATATGGATATGTATGAATTGCAGCTATGTCGGCCTAAGCTTAGTGGCTTGTGATGTATTCTAGAAGTTTATGATTTCTCATGAGTATTAAGATACTCATCAGCTAGTATTATTTTATCATTAGTTATTTTCGGAAAAGTAATACTAATGAATTTCCCTATATATACGTAGATGTGTACTTATGTTTGTAACCGGTAGAGGTGGATGGATCAATAGGCTCATGGCGGGGTATTATATATGTGTTTATATTGTTTTGACTTTTGTATCAAACCTATGTATTTTGGGCTATATGACTTATGTATTTTGGAATTTTTGGACTTACGTATATTAGGAACTACTGGTTATGTGATGTATGTATGATGGGCAAATGCCCTAAAGCCTATATTGGTGTACTTGACATACTATGGAGGTCTATAATTTATTACACTATTCTCGTCCAGGGTGTTAACTTTGGGGCATTCAAACAATTGTTTGCGGGGGGCATAAGCTTCAAAGTATCGAAACATGACGAGGAGTAATTAAGGTACACAATGCGTATTTGGATGCAACTGTACGTGAGTGGTAGAGGAACATGGACTGGAGGAGCTTATGGTTCATGCTGCTCGAGGGGTCCATGCAAAAACTGAGTGTTAGTATAAAACCTCATTTTTGGGTGAGGGTTTTACCTGATTTGAGTTTTGCCCTGATTGGGTTAGTGTTGAGTAGGTTCGAACGAGCTCGAGTTGGATAAATTTTCAGACCATGAGCACGGGCCCTGGTTGCCGTATAAGCATGTTATGGTGGCTGAGGATGCCCGACATGCATATGAAAGTTTTAATTATGATAGAGTAGAGCATTAGTTATCAGTGTATACACGAGGTATACATATAATTTTTATAAGTTAGCCAGGATTTTAGGCCTAGATATAGACTTTTGCAACATTTAGTATCTGTTTGGAATTTTTAGGGTATCTCATTGTATGCATCATAGGATTTTGGACCATCGGATTGTGCCCTGTGGGCCTAGCTTGATTGCATTTAGGGTTTTGTGGCCCAATTGCCCTTCTTACCTATACTCCCGCCTATATAGTTACTTTTAGGATTCGAGTCACTTTTGACTTTAGACAGACTCGATCAGAGCTTTTCGTCCATATAGATATTGCATATACCATAAGTGGGCCCCACTAGGATACAAGTTGTCGCACATCTGAATCGTGCCATGTGGCATGATCAAAGCCATCCACTCAGCCTTATAGCTTCACACAATGAATTCCGATTGTTTTTCTCCCATTTTTGGAGTTATTCGCTGTTAGCGGCACCACCACTTCGGCTTCCTGCCTGCAAGTCTCCCCCTTGCCCCTGGCCACCAGTCCGGCACCCCCATGACCTCCTTGTGGCCGGCTTTCCAGTCATTACCTCTCACAACTGCCAGCGCCGCCATAGTTGCCACTGGTGATGGAGTTTTTACAACCCGCTTCCGCCTCTGCAGCTGCCGTTCCAGTCATTTTTTGGCATCGGCGAGCCACCATCGGCCAATTCGACCATGCGTACAACTTCATCTTGCCAAGATCTACATTTTGGGACAACCCACGACCGCCACTAGGGCCATGATTGCAACCAGCGACGATGCTGCACCCGGCAGCGATACCGGCTTTTTCTGGCCAGCCACTGGCTGGACTCCGCATATTGTCACCACCAACAGCTTTGCCGTGACACCCTCCGTTGATCCCGATAGGCGGCGACCGCCCTCAACATTTTTTGGCGACGGGCACCACTACCCCTTGTCGACCTGTTTATCCGTTTGCCCGTGATCGCGTCTGCAGCCCATGTTTGCATCCACGTTTGCCTGCTTGCATCTGCATCTTCCTACCCCTATCCGCACCCACCAGCCCATATCTGAGTCCACCCGTCCAGTTCAGGTCTGCCAAGCCTCCAGTTAACCAAGACCAGGTTGGTTCAGTACATTCGGTTTAGTCTAGTTCAAGTCTGTTCAATCTGGTTCAACTCGGTTCGGTCCGATTCAGCTAATTTTTGGAGCGTTTTTGTCTATTCTTCCACTGTTTTTAGTAATTCGAGAACCTATATGTTAGTTGTAATGCATATTCACATGATTTAGCATGATTGGATGTTATGATGCTTTTTTTTATTTATTATTTTATTTATTTATTTATTTTTATTTATATATTTATCATATATGATGAATGTTCACATGATTATTTGTTATTATTAATATTATATTTACTTATGAATATTAGTCTTATTATGTGTACTAAATTGTATTTATTTATTTATTTATACATTTGTTTGTTATGTGTATGTTATAATTTATTTGCATTTAATTATGAATTCTTGCATTGTATGACTATGATATTATTAATATTCATGATTAATGAGTATTGACTATTTATTTATTAAATTATATATATATATATATATATATATATATATATTAACACGAGTATATTTTGATATTTACTCGTGTTTACCTGTATACTTTATAGTATAATTACATTATTATTTTACGATTAGAGTATTGCACATGTTTATGTATTTACTATTTAGCTAATTATTTATGAGTGCATTTTGTTATTTATTTATATATTATTTATTATTATTATGTCTTGAT
>JAURVB010011844.1:0-31597 GCA_033002965.1 Piper betle | reverse complement strand
TATATATATATAATGTGAGTGAACCCAAGTGATTGAACCTCATGGTCGAGCTTATGCCTCCACAGCTAGCCATCTAAGAAACAGTCCACGGTAGTTCTGTAATCCAAATAAGAAAATAAGGAGCGGATAAGAGAAGGGCGGTGAAGATTTCATGTCATCAAATATGAAACCAACCAAAGGGGAAGAAGGGAGGTTTGGCTTCTATGAATATTTCATTGAAAGGGGGAGCTCATTGCATAGAAGAGAAGATAAAGAAGCAAAGAAGACGAAGATAAGGAGAGAGGAGAAGGGGAGGAGCCCCTGGACGAAGAACCTTTCTAACACCCCCTAACCCATTGTTGCCAACATTGGAGTGCTCACTAACACTCCCTTGCCAAGAACTTAGTCAGAGGAGTATGAAGTGGAGGACCTCGATGTTGTTGCTAATTGAAGAAGAAAAGAAGTGGCCAGGAAAAAGAAGCACAAAAAGAAAGAAGGAAGGGGAGGAGCTCCTCACCGGAGCAACACCTCCGGTGACCCCCAAGACCACCGGCGAAGGGATTGGAGTGCCCACGACGCAGCCTAGGGATAGAACCCCCTAAAGAAGTTCGTCGTTGCCAAAAAGCTTCGAGAAGGTGTTGGCCATAATTGTGAAGCGCCATCAAACAGCCTTCTTTTTGGCCTCTGTTCAGTTATTTCAAGCCATCCTCACCACACCACAACCTCCATTGAGTTTGCCTCACATCCAGGAACAAAATCCATCCGAGAGCCACCGCTAGAGAAGCCCACTATCGCTAAAAAATAGCCCAAAAACTCCCGCTAAAGCAACAAAGCAAAAAAGTGCAGAAAAGTCACCAACTTGTAGACCCTCGTACAATCGGCCTAGGCCGCCACTTGGCAGACCAACAATTCCATCAAACTTTCCTCAAGACCTAGAACAAAGCCTGACCGAGATCCACCAGAGAAGAAGCCATTGTAGCAGAAAGGTCATCCAAAAGAGGTCTGCCGAAGTAGTACAAGAGCAGCACAAGGCCAACTTCTAGGACCTTGTATGACCGATCATCGTCGCCGCAGGTCAAGCCTTCACCTCAAATCGATTGACCTTCTCTCCGGATACAAATCCAAATCAAGTCCCACTACCAGTGAGACCCAGAGCCACCGAAGAACGAAAATAGAAACTAGCCAAAAAGCAGTTTTGCTGGAGATTCCTGGCATTGTTGCCACTGACCACGGCCACTTCAGGCCAAGGAATCATCACCGAACGCTTTATCAATCTGTGATCTACAATTCTGGGCAATTTTCGCCAGCTGTCTCCGCTGAGAAGGCCATTGCCAGAGCCACCAAACCAGCCGCTGCACCACCCACCTAAGCGGGTCTGTCGAGCCTGTTTATACTGTTCGTATTTGCAACCACATCCCGCTACCCGATGATCTCATTGGATCCAAACTAACCCAGACCGCGATTGTGAAGGTAAACCGCGTCAACAACCCATCCATGACCTGGATTGCTACTGACACACCGTGCACCTCCTGTAGTTTGGCACACTCGGATAGAAATTTGAGCATTCGCACGCCACCCGGTCTCGTCCAACATTTATTTTACCCAAAACCAACCTAAAGCAGTTTGGTTTAGCCTATTACCACTCCAAAAATAATTTGAAGGCCTTCCCGACCTTAAATTTAGACAAAACTTGTACTCCAATGTTTTTAAATACTCCGAACGCAGTGGTGGGTTTATTTTGAGGATTTTAAGGCAAAAAAGGGATGAATCAGGCTATTGTAATCAAAGCTATCAAACACGAATCGACTCAAAAGGTAGCAATGTTCACTATTTTGTGTAAAATGTAAAAAGAAAAAAAAAGTAGATGGTGAGTTTTAATCTTACTATGGACTGACTTAAAGATTCAAGTTGACCTTAAAGAACTACATAAAAAATTTTGGGTGTTATTCGTTCATTTAGCATTTTATTTTTCGCTCACATGGTTTTTTTTGCTCGGCAAGGGCACCTTTTGTACCACCAACCCACTCCAGTCATCCAACACGAATCAAAGACTGATTCGCACCCAAACAATATATATATATATATATATATATATATATATATATAATTATTATTATTATTATTATTATTATTATTATTATAAGTTTTAAATGTACCTCGTGCATCATGCATGTCTTTGGCCAGCTATTAATTTACAACTATCGGTTTTTGTGTGAAGACCACCATTAATAGGTTATGGAAGCGTTATTAGAAAACTAAATAATAGCTGGAGTTAATAGCCAATGATATTATTGGTGGCTAGTAATTGAATTTAATTAGCTATAATTAGGACCATCACTGAAACTAACAATTTTCAATTAATAATTAATTACTTGAATAATTTGAAATAAACATTCCCTCAATACTCAAACTTGGTTTATTTATTTGTATAAACACAAGTTAAAATCCCTAGTGTCATTCTGTTGGCCAAGGATTTGTTGTATCAAGTGCTGCAGCAAACCGTCATAGCACTTGTTTGATTAGTGTAAATTACCTTAATTAATTGTGTTTAAAAAATAATTATAATAATTAAATTTCTTCTAATTTAAGTGATTTATATCAATCAGGCAAGTGCTACATTGGGTTTGCTATATCACTTGCTACAGCGAATCCCTAGTCCACTTTGTTAATGGTGTTTATAGAACAAATTGGTTAAAATCGTAATAGAGGGAATCTGAAGGGCAGTAGAATAGAAGTTGAATGGATTAAAAAATATAAATAGAGAAATAAGAATTGTTGGGATACTTATGAATATTAGTAATTAATTTTGAATCTCATGAATTGGTACTTCTATTGTCTCCTTCCAAGATCATTGCAGAAGCTAGGTTTCAGAAATCCACATAACATTTGAGCTTCCTCTTTGCTGGACTCTTGATCTGTCATTTTATATAATTTCCTTATTTCTTTTATTTGCAGGTTTTTCTCTTCTTTTCGGGGGTGTTCACCTTTAAATTGAACTTGTGTGTCTTCTCGTGTTGTTATTTGCTATCAGTGTTTATACGATACTAACTAATTGCGACAATTGTCTTGTTACAGTTATTAACAGGTGGAATTGAGATTAGGTTTAAATTTTTTCCCAACGGATTGAACAATTTCTCCACAGTTCCTATCAGAATTCTAGTGGTCCACAAAAATATACCGAAAGAAAATATTATTCCACATCTTCATCTTAATTTCCCCTTCATATTAAATTAATTTGTTCCAAAAATTATTTATAATTCCCTTTGTATATCTTCTTTAAATCTAGTTACATATTTTAAGCCCTTACAAGGGAACCATCTAGGTTTGGTTTGGTGCACATCTAGGGGTGAGCATGGTTTGGTCTAACCAACCAAACCAACCGAACCAAACTCATTACGGTAGTTCAGTTCGGTGCTAGTTTAGTTTGGTTAAAATTGAAAATCAACTAAATTTAATTTAGTCGGTTTTTGGTCAAAGCCAACCAAACAAAATAAAATAATAAATAAAAAAATCTTATTCACATCACTCTCTTTACTTTCTTTCTTCAATGATGAACATGTGCCTTCATGTATTTCTAATCATTATTTACTTTCTTTCTTCAATGATGAACATGTGCCTTCATGTATTTCTAGTCATTATGATACTTATTAAAGGGTTATAAAATTATTATTTTGGTTCAATTTATTGAAAATAATTTATTTATTGAGATGAAAGTTTAATATATTATATATTGTTTACCTATTATACAATAACCTAAATTAGAACATTATTCATAAAATTTTTCATAATAAGTTTGTAATTATCCCTAAATGTATACTAATAATTTTTTATTTCATAAATATAACTTGAGAATAATTAAAGTGAACACTAAAAAATGAATACTATTAATGATAGAAATCATTATTTATTATTTTAGTTAGTTTGGTTAAAATCAAACCAAACCAAGTTAATTTGGTTTGGTTATCAATTATAATTTGGTTTTTGTTTGATTAATCAAATTACTTCAATTTATTAATCGGGTAAGTGGTTTGGTTTGGTTTTATCCAAACCGACCAAATGATTAACCGAATTAATTCGATTTGGTTATCAATTATAATTTGGTTTTTGTTTGATTAATCAAATTACTTCAATTTATTAATCGGGTAAGTGGTTTGGTTTGGTTTTATCCAAACCGACCAAATGATTAGCCTCTAATATTTGTCAACCTTACCATACTCAATTACGTCCAGGAATAATGAAAGAAGAACATGGTATCTTCTAGCCTCTCTCCCGTTCAAGTGCAAGCTATCTACATTTAAAAACTCCAACTCAGGGTACTTGGATTCAACTCGGAGACTTATGCAATTAAATTAAACTTTCAATTAGAGAAGTGATGTGAAATGACTATATTTTTATCCTAAGCCTTGCTATCAATAGACATTCATAATTTAAATCACATTCCAATTCAAACATTAGTTTAGCTAAAAACAATAATGATATTTTAACAATTTTTGTTACTAAGAGTTAAATGGATTAATGAATCTCGAGTTTTGTCAAAACGGAGTTATTTATTGAATTTGACTAGATCATGCTGCGTTGAAGCCATGCATTTTGATCAAGTAAATATTTTTTTATTAAAAATAATAAAAAAACTGTGGGCACGACAAGGAATTGAAGAAGAGTTCAAAAAAGAAACGAAGAAGAGTTCCGGATTAAGAAGTTCTCTAGAGGCCAAAGACATACGCATGATTGAGCGCCCCACATAAGACTTCTCGGCATCTTACCACGTTCAAATTCATCACTATCAGATTTGACATGATCTGCAAAGAGTTCATTGTTCCATCTCTTTCTCTCTAATTTCTTCCTTCCTAAGTTGTACTACTCCAAAAAGTATCTGCGCTGCATGTTCATCTTTCTTGACCTGCTTGTTTTGCTTTCATATTGATGGGAGACTTTTGAACGCATTGAAGATCACACATGAAAAACGAGTTCAAATAATAACATTTTTTCGGATAGGAAGGCTTATTCATAGTTACACGTAGGAAATTAGAATATTTACATCGGAAGTTTGATGTTGATCACTTGATTAATTAGATTAAGCTAGCATTCAAGATGTATTGTATTGAATTGCATGCATCATGAATTATTTGTTATATGTACGAAAGAAGAAAAAATGGTGCCTTCACGACGACATCACACGTGAATGGAGTTTACAAGGTGAAGGACCACCAGTGCTGGCGTACATGGTCCTGCTCATATCAACGCCAAATTCAACACATTTAAAGAGAGAGAGAGAGAGAGAGGAGTGTTCTCTTTCCCGACGTGATATATCCATTTAAATTTACTCTTTCACAGACGTATGTAAAGTGCATCTCTAACCTTCAAAATTTTATGCACGAATTTTATAAAAGATCATTTGATTCAACAAAAAAGATTCAGAAGCTAATTAATACCTCTCAAATATTTTTCAAGCATAACTTTGACATAGTTTATTTCCTAAACATGGTAATATATATATATATATATATATATATATATATAAGAAATAATATTCCTGTACTCCAGCACAGCCATTGTGCTGGAGTTTGATCTTGGCCATTGGATTAGCATCCAACGGCCAAGATCAAAAAAAGGGGCTGCCGGCCCCGCCGCAGCAGCGACGGCAGAGGGGGCGGGAAGGGTGCCCGGCCACGGCAACGGCCAGGGGTGGGCAGCGGCAACAGGGGACTGGGTGGCGCGGCGGCGCGGCGCGGCGGGGTGGCGGGCGGAGGCCGAGGTGGCGGGCGGGGGCCGAGGGGGCTCGGCGGGGTGGCGGCGGGGGCCGAGGGGCGTGGCGGGGTGGCGGGTGGCGGGACGGGGGACGGGGGGCGTCACGCGATGGGGTGGCGGGCGGGGGACGGGGGCGTCACGCGGCAGGGTGGCGGGCGGGGGACGGGGTGGCGGTGGTGTCGCCCAGCGGCGGGCCAGCGGGCCGATAGGGGAAGAGGCGGGGCAACTAGATCCGCCGCCTCGCCGCCGCGAGGGTTACGTCGCCGCTCCCGGCGGGGTGGCGAAGGGTGGGGCAGGTGGGGTGGCGTCGCGTCGACCGCGGTGGCGGCGACCGTCGGCGACAGCAGTGGCAGCAGAATTTTTTATTTTTTATCCAGCCGTTCCCCCACTATATATATATATATATATATATATATATATATATATAATAAGGGTGAAAAGTTGAGAACTGAGGAACTTGTAGTTAGACTATTAGATTAAGATTGACGGTGTTATACTTTTGCTTTGAGTATCATTGTCACAATTAATTGATAACCAATATATTAGAGATGGGTTCAACTCTCTTACCTTGTTGTTACTCATGTGTGTATATATATATATATATATATATATGGAAATAATATGGGTGAAAAATTGAGAACCGAGGAACTTGTAGTTAGACTATTACATTAAGATTAACGGTGATTATATTTTTGCTTTGAGTATCATTGTCACAATTAATAGATATCCAATATATTAGAGATGGGTTAAACTCTCTCATCTTGTCATTACTCGTGTGTGTGTATATATATATATACACACACGTATAAAATATAAATAAGAACCTGTTATTAATTTTGTAAAGCCCAATTAGCCGTAAACAAATCACTCATCCCATTAAATGTCTTAGATTTTAATTTTATCATTTCAAAAATAAATAAGTGTTCTTATTTATGATTGTATTATTATTCATTGGGCCTTAGAGCTGCAATAGCCGTAAGACCTTATACACACAAGACAATCCGGTATAGATTACAAATTAATTTGCAAGAAATTTAACTTCAGCCAATCAAATATTTATATATATTGTACATCTACAAGCATACTAGAAGACGTGACAACAAAATCAAGAATTATATATTGTGCTCCGATTGAGCCGATCTTGGAGAAGTCCCCTGTAAAGGGCTACCCTATTGGCCGGCATCCTCTCGAGTTGTCGGAACTCTGAGAAGGCTGCTCTCCGGCCATCTTGTTCTTCGTCCCCGATGATCTCCATCTCTCTTGACTCATCATCCACACGAGCTGGAATGTCCGCGAACTCCACTAAGTTGTCAGCAAAAGTCACCCTCTTCTTGCTCTTGCTTGCTTTCTTTCCATGGCCATCTAATTTTGAAGCAACATAAAATAATAAAAAACCCATATCTATAGCAGATCAAGAAAGACGAAATTAACAAGAGCAATATTAATGAAACATACTGAATCGTCATATTAGAGTAGAAAACAATTATAAAGAGTTGCACGTACCAAGAATGGTCATGCAAGAACCTGTGGCTGATAGTTGGGCAAGTGCAAATCTGGTCTCCCTAGTGGCAAAGAGGATGAAGGAGCTGGAGACGGCCATGGCCGCGGCCAAGACTGCTAAATGAGAGCCAAAGAGAAGACATGATAACCGATGAACTGGGCATTTACGTGAGTTGTGATTATATATAGAGAGAAAGAGGGGGAGAGAGGAGGAAGAAGAAAAGAAGAATCGGTTACTCCTTCGAAGAATTGACCGTGAAGGAGTAGGGACTAACTAATACATGTAAACACGCAAGTTCCGACTGATTGAGTTACATGGGAAGGAGTTGAATTAATCAGGTGCTAATCCAAAGTTTAAGTGGGGCGCCTTTGGCCATGTGTTTTAGACGAATCTCCCCAACATTTTAGGTGCTAAGGATTTTTTTTAAATTGTTAGATTTCGACCCACAATAATAAGTATATGAGTCTCATGTAAATGCCTACTTAAGTAACGTATCATATTTATTTTTTTGTTATTCGTTGTTAGAGAAACCAGCTTTGAGTATATTTCTAGCCAAATTATTCCAAAAAAATTGACAAGCTTTTTTAAATATTTAAAACTACATATTTGTCAAGATAGATTTCTTGAATCAACCTATCTCATTTTTTTTCTTTTTGCTTCACTCATTTCCTCTAGAGTGAATTGCTGAAGTTGTGTTACTGCCTGTTGACTGTGTGTGATTTTGACATGCATTATCTGGCTACATTGATAGCCTTCTAATTGTAGTTACTGTTTCTGGAATTTTGTTTATTAATAAAAAATCTGGCGTTTGCTTTGAAAAAATAAAATTATTTCCGCACTATTAGCTGATTTTTAACTAGTTTATATATAGAGAGAGAGAGACAAAGAAATAAAGAAAGAAAGAGAGAGACATGATTGTTTAAGTTGGGGGCACAAAATTTTTCAGCGGCAGAGTTTAATTACAAAGACTATCTAGATATTTTTTTTTTAAAAAAAGCCTAAACACCTCCCCAAATGGCGCCCCACGGGTGGCCATGTCTGACCACCCCCTAGCCAAATTCGAATGCAAGGCAACCAGACATGGCAAGTCGTGGCTAGTTCTGGCACGCTGCCTTATGTGGTAGCGCAACCAAATTTGGTTGCCGCTGCCAAGTCCAGCCACTATGAGCCGAAAGTGGCCGTCCCCCAATAAAACCTGGTCGGGGGATGGCCAGGTCCAACTAGTGTTGACCAGATCTGGCCTGACGTTTAAAAGAAAAAAATAAGTTTCGGCCACCGAAGGCTAGACCTAGCCGTCCCTCGACCAGATCTAATAAGGGGATGATCGGACCTAGGTACTATGGCAGGAACTTTGTCACTAGCTAAGGATGGGATGGAGGGGTATTTTTTTTCATCAATTAAAGTTGGGGGCAAAAAACTATATTTGCCCTCGCTTATATAATATTTTTCCACACACACACACAAATATATATATATATATATATATATATATATATATATTCATTTGGGATAATTATAAAGAATGCCAACCTTCAAACTTAATAGGGGGTTTATGATGTTTTAACTTAATTTAAAATAGATATGTACATCTTCAAATTATCACAAATTTGGCTATATTCATGTTAGACCTAACAAAAAGAACTCTTGAATAATATATTTAGTGGATTGGAAACATAGATCTAATTTGATCGATCAAATCCATTATAAGCAGTCATTGATCAAAAAGTCCAATCGTACAGAGACAACGGAGTGTTGAAGTCTTGAAGTACATGAACCACATTTAAATATTTAGCACATGTTTCTAGCTTACACACTCAAATAAATTCAAGACATTTTGGGGGCGAGGGGGAGACACACATTTGCCATTAAAATGAGTTTGGATATGACTTTAATCAATTGAAAATAAGCCTTATAGTATTTGTTTAATTAATATTTAATTAAAGACTCCATGCAAGTCAAATATTGCCTGCTGCAAAACATGATGAAGATACACCAAAAACTTGTGAAAAGAAACAAATCAAATATAATATCAATCGGCACATCCATTCGACCAAGGTCCAACAACAGAATTGGATATGTTAGTGCTTTACATTATTCAGATAATTAGGGGTGAGATTTGTTCCGGCACTTGTTATAGCAAAACCCCTCTGCCGTCCTAACATCCACAAAAAGGGGAGTACAATTGATTGTTATGATTAATTTTTTTAATCTCCACTAATTATAGAAATTATAACCAATCAAAAAATTGATACAATGATTTTAACTATAACAAGTGCTACAACAATCCTCTTCCCAGAACTAGAAGAGGCCAACCACAGGTGAGACCATAGCCTCAGTTTAGACTCCCCGAAAAGACTAACCAAAGGTGAGACCATAACCTTATTTTAGACTCCCCGAAATTTATAGAGTGGCTTACTCCTGTAAACTCAAGTCATTCATTTCTAATACAACACAAAATTAGGTAGTTAAATTATTTATACACATTACTTTCTTAAGACTGGAAATTGAGAACTATATATTTTATGTTATTTTTGAATATTAATTCAACTTAATATTAAAATGTATTGATATTTTGATAAATTTTATTATTAAGAACACAGAAAATTATGAAGAATCAACTGGAGTCTTTTGAAGTCAAAGAAACTTAAAACTGTCAAGACCTCAATCAATTCGCAGGCCTTGCTTCATTTCATCAAGGGTTACGAATTTTTCATCTCCTAAAAGGAACAGAAATTGACGAAATAAAAATCATCAGTAGCACTGGCATTATACAATCAAACTACAACCAAGGTAGTCTTAGTAGGGGGAAAAAGCAATCATTCACAGACAGATTAACAACCATGACGTTACTAGGATTATAAATGAAGCTTACACCCCTGTTCATAAGAATTTTTCAGATCGGGTCATAAATATATACAGCCGATGATAAAATATATTGAAAAGAATAAGAGAAATACTGGAAGAAAAGATATGATATCAAAATATTGGAAACTACCAATTATAAACCTGTTACAAAAGAATGCAACAAAATAATACAAAATTTCTTGTCAGTCGCAGAGAAGATGAAAATTCCTCCTGCTTTCTAAGAGCCACACCATTCTCCGCAACAGCAACTATCTTGAACCCACAAACCTCAGTTCAAGCATATTTTAAGGCGCATACAAATGCTCTGGCCATTTGGGGAACACACGTTTGTATAGACTCATGCAAACAGTATCATTTTGCTGGACAACGCCGTTAAAGACACATTTCATGGCACCTATAAAAGGCGAGAACAACATAAAGAATCATTTGGAGATACCATAATCATGCTTCTCGAGTTAGAAATCATACATCCAAGTTATAGGTTGAGATGTTTCTCAAGAACTCTATGAAAAGGTTAGCCTCAAAATAGATATAACCAAATTTAGAATAGTAGCATCTTGCAACTTTCAGAGTATAAGCCTAAGACAAAAAAACAGAGATGAAAAGTTGGGCACTAAAGGAAAATCAATTGGCAAAATACGGGCAGCAACTACAGCATTCACTAAATGAGAATATTATAATAGATTTTAACATAATTTAAGAAAGGTCTTTCAAAATTTAACTTGTCGGTGATATGGAATTGTCCAACAAAGCAACTTCAAGAGTATATTAAGACATGGAAAAAGAAAAAGCAAGCAACCAAAAAAAGGAATTTGATTTAAGCTTTCTTTCTCATCAAAGAAAACAAGCGAGCAAAATGGTAATCCACAGAAAAATGAAACAAACAAATCAATTAACCTTTTAGTGCTTCCTTCAATTCATGTTTATCTTTCTTCTCACCACAAACTTCAGACGAAGTTAAAAAAGAAAAATGAAAGAAACTGAACACATAACAAGTTCTATCATTTTTCTTTCTCCTTTCTAAATGGGCTCATTTCCACAAACACGACAGGACTAGTCAAAGGAGATAATTATCCTAAGACTTGGACCCTTTCCAGTGCCACCCCTCCCCAGACCCCACACACACGGGAGTCTTTGCGCACTAGTCTGCCCTTAGTAAGATTTCAACATTCCCCTACCTA
The DNA here is from genome assembly GCA_033002965.1 of Piper betle. Lineage (NCBI taxonomy): Eukaryota > Viridiplantae > Streptophyta > Magnoliopsida > Piperales > Piperaceae > Piper > Piper betle. Next base: position 20,323 of record JAURVB010011844.1, on the reverse strand, counting down.
GTTTCTTTGGGAGCATGTGGATAACAAAGAAGAAGATTCTCAACATCATAAACCAGCATGTTGAGTATAAATGACTTATATTAATTGGTTCCTATATAAGTTGATTCAATATGAATCAATTCTCATAAAAGGAGCAGCTGCACACATACCATGGGTCCCAACAGGTTCCTTCACTCGACCACGGCGACCAAATTTTGTCCACACCTCCACAGGCTGCACAAGTTACATCACAATCAGTCACCATTGCATACAAGATCTGGGCTTCTTTCCAAGTTAATAAACCAAACAATTATACCTTGAACCATCTGACATCCTCAGGTTTATGAAACATAAACCTTACGGTTGCTTTCAATTTTGATACACGTTGAGGATACCTGTATGGCAAAACACAAATTATGATTCCTGAAACATGCTGCAAATGCACAGTAAACAAAATTGTGAATTTATATCCAGCTCTAACCAAATAAATATCTATTGTCACTTCCAACGTTGTCCTTCATTCAAATCATAATATATGTATATATATATAAATACACATGCATCAAATGCATGCCAAATAAAAAATTGTTTCACAAGATAATTTTACCCAGTCAAAATGATCTTCTTCAAGATTATCCTGTCAGGATCAATACTCCTCAATGACCCAACAGCGACAATAGTTGGTTGTGTCATGTTTCCTTGAGGACTTTTTAGAACTATTAACGGAAGAGGAGGAAAAGAGATGGGTGCAAACACTGAGGCTACAGCAAATCGACCAGCATGCAAAAATCTCTCCATCTTATGTTTATCTGAATTAATGTTGTCCGAGGAAAATATTGGCCTGCAAAAAGAAACCAAAAGAAGACACAAGATCCTTTTGTTAGCAATCTATATAAGACACACTAACATAAAAGCGGAGAAACCCAAAACTACAATTCATCGCATACTATGTAGAGCTACTATGCAGTGTAAAAGCCAAAGCTTTCCCTCACAAACGAGTATGCCAGAAAAAACAATCATTTGATACACGAAAACATTAAGACAACTGAATGTTGCTAGAGAATAAACAAAAAAACGTTGTTATTCATGAACAATCACTACCTGGCATGAAATTGGCGGAAACCAACATTAAAAATGAGTGCTTCCTTTGACCTTATAGGATCTTGGTATGAATCGTGCTTCTTCACGCTAAAATATTTAAGAAAATAAAACGTAAGAACAAAGGTATCAATTCAGACAATGAAATGATAAACAAACATCAATATTTAAGGTCAACCTGAAATGTACAACAGACATCTTTGACTCATGTTGGAGGAGACCCCATGCCGTCACAGGCAATATTTTATATGATAAACATAACTTAGAAGCAATATCAGAAGGAACCCCCTGGATGTAAATCCTCACAAAGTTGTTAACAGCAGCACATTCCTCCTCATTCCCCTGATCCAAAGCCAATACTTTTGCATGGACAATTTTCTGAGTTTTCGCAAAATTGTCAAATGCAAAAATCCTTGCATAATCATGTGGCAGAGATTCCTATGAATGGTAAAGAGAAATAAATAAAATTCCCCTTAATTTTGAAAATGTCAAAAACCAAAAACAACCACACGAATATTTCTATTGACCTTTGGATCCCAAGGTGAGGTCCGGAAAGACTTAAGACCCCTGTACTTTGCAAAGCGTACTCTTGCAGCAACGTCCAATGGAGTATCAACTTCATCCGGAAACTCTGAAATAGCGATGGTTAAAATTGGCACATCTAAATTCGCAATACCATTATTACTTGCAAAACATTAATTTGAAACAGAATTCGGTTTTACTTACGCTTGTTGTGCTGATCATCATTTGATAAACACAAAATCGAAAAACAAAAACCAATGACCAAACCAAGTACAACCAGCTAAAAACATTATCCAAACTAAACATATTCAGTATGCATAAACTATTAGGTAAAATAAAAGTCATCAGCTTCCATATAAACGCCAGCAAGATTTCTTTGTTACCAGCTTTGGAATGGAATATTATATTAATATATTACAATCAACAATCATCTAATGACGCCTATCAAATAATTTAGGATGGTACAGTGACAATGATGTTCAAGGCCAAGCCCAACCTCCTTAAGACGGGTTGGTGATGATGATGGCAATGATGATGCCATAATTTAGAAAGGTATATACTGGCGATGATGTTAAAGCTTTAGGCTTCATCTCCTTATCCTATCTATTGATGTATCATCAGGAAGAGCACAAAATCCACACTGCCAAAGTCAAGACAAACATCCTCGCTAACAACAAGAAAGTGGCAAACCAACAAAAGCAGCACATATACCTTCATCATCAGCATGAGCTTCCTTCAACTTGCGAATCTCATCTTCTATTTGTTCCCTTGTCAATTCGCCATCCTGAAAACATACAAAAATGCACTATAATGTTTTGAACTAGAGATATAAAAATACATATGTGAGCATCACCTCAAAAACCATCTTCAACTTAAGTTATGCCATAAAGATATAAACAGTCACTGACCACCAAACCAATAAAAAACAGCATGACTAAATGAAAATAAGCAAAACATGTACTCGTCATATTATTAAAAGGCAAGACAAGTGAGTTGTTTATTTAATTTCCTCAAAGCATTAAATTTATGGCCATCTGATAAAGGTATATAAAAAGTACCCCCATTGCCGTGTCTGCTTCTGCTTCTTCACCAATATCTTCCATCTGCCCTTCATCAATTTCTGAATCATTTTCATTTTCCTTGACAGTAGGATCAAACTCGTCCTCATCTAGTACCATTCCTTCACCATCATCATCAGTGTTGTCGGATTCTTCATCATCTGTATCTTCAACAATCCAAGCAGACTGCAGAAAGACATGAAAAAAGAAATTAAATAGCTATCACAGATTTCCCAAGGATCTTTTTAACTTGTCAAATAACTAATTAAATGCTTGTTAGCACAACATTTTCATTACTTTTCAAACTCTAATCAATACGGGAATAAATACCTGATAGTTAGACGTGCCAACAGGGACTTTCTTCTTTCGTTTACTATTCAACCTATCAGCATCAGCCATTTCAGCTTCAGTGGGCCATGTCTGATTCAGAAAGATAATCACTATGAAGAATTGACGAAATTAAGAAAGGAAAACAACCAAGGAACCACAAACCTCAGGGGAGTTGCAGAAAATGTAAGAACAACAAACCACATATGGACATTGGTACACAAGTAATTAAAAAGTTTTCTAAATAGGCCATTATGACAAAAGAAAAAGATAAATGTTCCAAAAATGTTGAATGCATGTCTAACAGCTCACCTGCTCACCAGAAAGAGGATCAGAAACATTCTCAACAAGTAATGGCTCTTGCTTTAGCAGGTCAGGAATTAATGAGCGGATAACCTGTCATTTGCAAGAAATCACAAATCAGGATATATGACAGAAGGCAGAATGGTGTAAACAGAACAGGAACACTATCATTGGCATCATTAAGTGTTGTTCAAAATACAACAAATGTTGACTTATGTCAGGGAAACGCAAACAAATATCTGTCATGAAAGAAAGTATGTACACAGGTAACTAGAAAAAAAGTATCATAATTTCTAAAATCTCATAAACTACAAGAATAATAACCTAATATTTAAAGAAAAACCCTACTGGAGAACTCACTTCTATCAAGGATGACAACATAAAATATATAAATTAAGTACATAAACCCCAACCACCAGAACTAACAAGAAAATTTTAAGAAATTAAAGATGTACAGAGCATCTATCCAAAGTGAGTTATTATGATGGAAATATCACAATTCGTTCAAATGAACAATTCCCTAGAAAGGAGTAAAATTGTAGTGGCATCCAAGAAGGCATATACGCATACTTGGCGTACATTATTGTTAAATAAGATCAGGTGTAAATCTAATCAAAGGCCATCAGTTTTAATGATCCGTATGCATAGCCTTGCAATAGCAACATAGAAAAAAGAATGAGTAAACTAACCACATTCTACCATGAAAATCACAACTTATTCAGTTGCAGCATTACTTTTTGTGAAAGCACATCCCCAAAATAAATAAATCGAAGGAATTTGAGACGTTAAAAAAGAATACAAAAAAAAGGCCATATCTGATACGTGCTTTACAATCAGCAAAAGACAACCGGTATATTACCCGAATACCATGTGAATCGTCTGAATCCATCATATCAAGATGTTTTCGTACTGTAATACAGCATGGATCCTGAAGAATGTCCATCTTAGATATCTGGAAATCCCCACTCCTGAAACATGTACCTGTTTTTGAAGTAATATCAACTTGTAAAGGAAAAAAATCTTTGATGATCAAATTCATGGCAAAGGATAGAAACCTACCAGCTGATTCACTGACAGGAAATGTGCACGAACATAACCAGAAATTATGAGGGTGCTCATTCCAAGGTTTTCACCATCAGCAATTATATTTACCTAATTGATGAATACTGCATTGAGACACAAAGAGAAACAGAAACAAATACTTCCAAAAAACACAAAATACCTCTTCGGCAAGTACATAAGGCCTATGACCGCGCCAGTGAGGTGCAGAAATTCTTTGCTCTTTAAAAAGCCACATAAACTACCAAAAGAATTCATGGAATTAAATCATTACACTGTGGCTCCATGTTTAGACCAAAAATTGGTACTACTTAACCTCTTTTTCTAGAACATGGTAAATATCTCAGTGAACCATGCTCATCACAAAGTTATATTGTTTATAAGAGATTGATACCCAAATTCTCCGTCAAGGATCCTCTATGATACTACTTCTACCTGGCAGAATATACCTTATGGATATCATCCTTTGAATCCACAGGATAAAATTTACAATCCTCTGAAAATTCTGACGCAAGACTAGATAGGCATGTCTTTTTAGGTCATGCCTTTTCTTAAGATCAGCAGGAAGATCCTACAGCCATAAAGGAAGAACCTGAGCATTGAAGTTATAAAGCAACCAGAAAATGAAAAGAACCATGACATACTCACACGTATCAAAACAGAGATACTTGGTAGACCAAGGGATTTAAAGACAGAAAGGCAGTGGCTCCCAAATTCATCAATATACCCAGTTTCGCATAAATAACTTGCAGATGCCACAAATGCAATATGGTCCGCAACCTAATTTTGCACAATGTTAGCACTGTAAAAAATAATTAAATAAATATGCAATTTCTATCAAAATATATTAGCAAAATCAAGTTCTATTGACATAAAAAATAATATTAGCAAAATCAAGTTCTATTGACATAAAAAATAATACCTTCGCCATTTCCATGCAACCAAGGAGATCACCATGAGGTGCTACCAATACCTAAGAGATATGTTTGAAATTATATATTAAAGTATCCAACAGATATGGACTATGAAAATACAATTGTAAATCAAACATGCTGTTCAATTCTTCAGTCTGAACACATTGTTGTCACCATCTTATCTCAGCTAGGCGAGGCTCGATGGCATAAATTTTGCAAGCCAATTGATCGACATCTAGAGGCCAAGATGGTTCCTATTAGCTACAACATGCATTGTCCAACGGACTTGGCCATCATGATATTTCAATTATCCTAGAAGTTATACTCTTCCATGTTCCAAAAGAATGCATATGTACTAGCTAAATGATCAAATTTACATACAATTTATTAAAGAAACAATCTAGTCAAATTGAATAGCAGAAGAAGGGAGGATGGTCTAACCACTTGTTTCAGAAGTTCAAACTGTTAGAAAAGAGAATCACTAAATATTTACTTCAACTCCCCCTCACGTGCAAGTAAATTTTTTATGTTTTAGGATGTGGTTAAATATAGAGCAAATAGTCTAGTGGATACAACATGGGGTAAATTAATATTTTCCAAACATATATCACCAACGGGATTCGAACTCTAAGCTTTTAGCTCAGATACCATGTAAATTTTAGATAGTCTAACCACATGTCCCAAAAGTTCAAGCTGCTAGGAAAGAGAACTACTACATATTTACTTCAACAATACATTGTTTTTCATCCAAAACATTTCCATCATATACTCAAAATGGGAAAATTCTGATGAAGTGACAAATGTTGTTCTTATTTGATAACAATGTAGAAACATCCTAATTTCTGCACAAAAGATACATACAGTTGCTCTAAACTTGTAATTGGGCGAAGAAACGGTAGGCGATAAAGCTTCCACATCCGCAGGCACTAATGAGGACAAAAGATCCTTTGCAAGTGACTGAACATCCACAAATGTAGAAAGTCCAAATAACACCTGCAGTGACATTATCACAATAACATGACCACAAAAAATAATTATACCTTCTGAAAAATTATAATACGGTGACAGTCACAAAACAAATCTCACAATGACACGAGGAGAACTAGAGGTTCCAGTTGCCACCCGTTTTTCTTTCAGAACTGCAGCTCGTTTCTTGTCCCGTAACTACAAAAGATAAATGACATAAGCTATCAATAAGTTTGATTCTATCAGGAGGATAATAAAAAGTAGCTAAATGGAGTAAAATCAATAATGAGTGGAACATTAATAACGCAAAAATACCATTTTGCTTGTTTTGATTCTAGCTGCACGATTCCCTTTCACTCCATGCTGTGATGTTGGCTTTGAGATCCTTCCTCTATCTGTTTATGAGAAAAATTGGGATAAAACTGGGTAACAGAAACTTCTAAAAAAGCTCCAGACAAAAAAATTGATTGCTTTCCATTTCAATTGATGACATTAAACCATATAACAAAAAGGGATGAATGGGGCTGAAACACTAATTTTTAACGCCACCATCATCCTATAACTATCCTAAATAATTAAACAAGCTTGAGAAAATACTAACATGCTGGGGTTCAAGAGGAGCAAATCGAGCCTGACTTGAGCTTGGCCCAACACAGCTCGTTCATATCCGAGTTTGAGTCAAACGTATAAGTATTTAGGGCCAATTCTCATTCTAGGGGGGTTAAAGCCAGCTTACTTTGTCTACATCTATACTCCCCTTCATTGTAATTTACAGTAAAATTTATTTCAAAAGCTAATAAAGGAACCTCAATCTGTCAATAATATTGTGCGTAAAGCAAAATCAAACAGTCATACATTCAAATTCTTAAAAAATTATATTGTTCCTACCAAGAAAAAAGAATAATCAATTATAAGCGTCTGAATCCAATTCTACACAAAGTATCTATATTAGAATAGAACAATGAATCAATAAAGATTTTATCCAGTCAACATGGAGACGATTTTATCTTCATCGACCTCACAAAGACGGTCATCTTCCAAATTGCTTCTACAGGAAAAACATCAAAAAGGAGCAAATTTTCACCTGCTTTCGAAGTCCGATGGCCGTCTCTAGAAGACTTGGAAGAGAACCTGGTTTTATGCGCCTTGTTGATCTGAGACCTCGCCATTGGATATATGGAAGAAGCCACAAAGCATTCACCGGCGAAGTCACGATAAAGGAGGACGCCGGAGATCTAGCCACCGCCCAAAGAAAATGTGGTCGCCGGAGAAAATGGCGTCTCCGGCGACGGCTCGGCGGCGGCGTTTGTCAGAAGTATTGGTAGTTGGCGGAGGGAAGGAGACGTACGATTTTAGGGTTTTAAGTCAACCCCGGGTCGGGTCCCCTGCATTCCAGGGTTTTACCCGTTTACCCGTATACCCAAAAACCAATGGCCTTTCTTTTAGACAAATTTGTGATAAAGTGTATATAATATCATCTTGTAAGAGGTTGGGATTTGCTCTAACAAATACTATAACAAACTCTTTGTATCAGCCCTCTCACCTCTTCGGTCTAAATGACCACAATTAATGAAGTTTTATTTCTTGTTATAATTTTATTCTTGAGACTTAATTAATTAGGGTACCACTGAAAGGGTTATTAGAGTGAAATTACTATTGGAAATCATATCCCGTCTATTGTGTGGTAGGGTCAAATTTTACTTGTAACTTAAATTCTGTTATTTGTTTCAGGTTTGTGCTAGTTGGTATTTTAGTTTATTTATGTATGTTTAGTCAGGCTGTAGCCAGCTCAAGTAAAATTATATCTATTGGATATACATAGTCACTTTATATAGTTTAAACTAAAAACTTATACGCATACTTAAGAGTAATGTTCATCATAATGTTGCGTATAAATAAAACAAAGTAGAGAGAAGTTATACTCTTTTTAAAATCATCATAAAATAAAGTCGTAAATCTCATTATACCATTAACACTGGGATGCCTTAAATTTGTACAAAATATTTGTTCTTTTAAGCACAGTTCACAACATACAGGAATACTGGAAGAGATAAACATGGAGACATTGTGGAAGCCATCTTACAATGGTTGCTATATATGTTGGGTATCAAAACTTTGCGACTTCTTTTCACATGGACTCCGTAAGGCCTATGAAAGTATTCCCTTGGCCACTTGGAGAAGATGTTCAACATCAATGAATGGATAGTGTTGAAGAAGCGTCAAGTTTGCAGCAAAATCTCCGTTGAGCAGATCATTCTTGATGCACAGCGGCATCGCACAACAAATTCGCAGCAGCATCTCCTGCTCAGTGGGACAATCTGGTTGTCACTTCAAATTTATTGTTAACCAAATCTTAACTGTAACATAGTGCAGTCCAGATAAGTGAGAGAGAAATTGTGCCTGTGAGAATTTGAAAATGAAAAGAAAGCAAGCTACCTGAACACCCAACGGATTGCTCAGAAGTGAATCCCATATTATCAATATTGATTAGAGATCAAATTCCTGAGTTAGAAGCAAACTAATCCACCTGAATGCATAGTACCGTGGCTTCACCTCTAGAAACAGACAAAATTTATACTAGCATCAGATTCTTTGCACAGTGACAAAAAATGGACAACACCCAAAAAAATTGAAACTAAGAAATTGAGCTTGGGTACAATAAGTGCTTAACACATAGAACAACTATGGAACAAGGCAACAAGAATGTGTAAATGCTGCTCTTTAAAATACTTGCAATGCAAAGGTTTTACCTTCAATTTCACAAGATGCATCCATAACTCTTCATCAGTTGATTTCAACATATTGGTCATGCGCGTGAGTGTAGAGAGGATTCGAAGAGAGCTATTGTCAAATTGTTGGCAATCATGACCAACAGAGTCACTCATCAACCGAACAAAACGAAGCAAAGCTGTCAGCTTCAGCATTCAACTGCAAGAAGTAGCAAAATTAAACAGTGAAGTTGCTCATGCTTCTGTTTTTGCAGTAGCATGTAAGCTAAAAATGCTATTGGGATGGGAAAATGGCAAATGTAAGTTGCAATTATCAGATCATAAGGAAATTAAAGGAAGAATATCTTATTCCTTCTTACAACATTTTCCTTATCTGGATCAGTTTTGAATATCAAGAACAGTGGAGCCAGCACTTCATTCACTCCTTGAACATATCCTATGTCAGGATTCAGTTTATCAAATAGAAGAAGAATGCTCCTCATTGATCCCTGTACTAAGGTGACAAGAATAATATATTAGCATCAATTGAAATCTTTAATATTATTGTACACACTGACTCTTTAGTTTTAGATAGAATAATTTGGTGGTTGGTAAAATGATGTTTCATCACCGGCTGCTTTATCAATCGATAATATTTGAGTTTTATTATTTCTTCCTTCATATTAAATAGAAGTTTGCTTTCTTCTTGCACTCTAATTCACAACTAGTCTCAAATAATTATGGGCTTCCTTCATTTAGAGAATGGAAATAACAATGAACAACACAAAATTCTTATACAGTTTATATCTGTCACATAGTAGAAGCTTTTCTACAAAACCTGATTCTCAAGTACAAATGATGACTCTCCTGAAAAGAAAGCATTATCTGGATGGGTACGCAGCAAGTCGCGGTCAATTTGAGTAGCAATTTTAGCATCCTGAAATAAACTGATCCTATTATTATTGTATCAGAAAAATTAGATGAAATAATCAAGTTCAAAACAAGTTGGTCTTTTGAAAATGCAGTTTACCTGAAAATATTGATTCCAAACACTCCCTTTGCCAATACTCAATGGATGATCATCAAGAAATAGTATATTTCTCTTCAATGCTCCTTCTGAGTTCCCATCTCTTTCCTGCTTTGTGGATACATCTGTCTATTCAGTGAAAGTGTTTATAGAAGGCTTAATTAACTTTATCTGTCTACATTACTCTAAGTAATGTGAACAATTGATTCATATATATCTTACAGGATTCATAAGAAGTTCCTCCTTCAATTTCATATATTTTGATCTATTTTCGACCAACACCGATTCCCATAAAGTGCGATCCGTGGGCAAGTATCCCAAAAGTACCTGGAACACAGAAAAAACGAGACAGATGCAAGGTCAGAAAGTGCAATGATGAGCTATAAGATGATTGATCTTACCCATAACAGAAAAGAAACCAACTTAAAAGGCATAGATGAATGAAATTCCAAGCATTGCTAGGAATTAAATTCTGAGAAGAAATCAAATGAGCTAAAACACCATGCATTTGAAGAGATTAAATTTCTCCATGCTAACCTTCCATGTCGTTGCACGAAATCCTCGTCCATCTGGAAGGCCTGAAGCAGCAATACTTCTCACCATGTCCAGGTTTATAAGTTTTTGTGAGAACTGCAAATAACATCCAGCATTCTAAATCAAAATAAACAGCCATTCATCCAGCAGCTATAGTATTATAAGAAATACTGTTATGTTATCACCTCAAATTCCAGTTCATTCAATTTCACTGTGTGAGTCTGCTATCATGGACAAAGTTGAATGTTGATCTAGACCAGTTTCAGAAAAATGCTTGTTTTCTTTCACACCAACGAGTTCGAAGTCATTGGTACAAAATGTAGCGAGCTCTTCACCTGATTCTGCTTCCTCCCCTTCCATCGGACAAACTGGCCTCTTCCCTGGTAGTTTGAACTGGAGCTTCCTCACTACGGAGAGCCCTGGGCCACTTGGTTCACCTACCCAGAAGGTTAGATCCGAAAGAAGATTCCCAACGAAGGAATCGCGACGAGAAAAATCCATTGAAAAATGGAGGAATGGAAGTTGTTAGACGAAGGTAGCAAGTGGGTAATTTCCATTTTGGGTGGAAATGAGAAAAAACAACAAACAGCCGAAGAGGAATGGTAGCTGGCAACTTTTGAATGGTAGTTGTACTCACATTTGCACAGATGGGGATAAGTAAATGACTGTACGAAGAAGAGAGGTCTACGTTTTAATTTGGTGAAGAAGCTAAGCATACCCGGAGGTAATTATTTAACTTTTTGACAAAAAAATAGAAACAGCACAGTAGTGTTGCAATATTGTTAGTCTCAACTCTCAGGCTAATGCACAAATCTTTGTTTTTATTAAAAGATCAAATTGATTTTTGCTTAACCTTCTTTGTTATCCACCTGCTCCTAAAGAATTGAAGTCTGGAGTAATTGGCTCTTTCCTTTCTCTTTATCCTCTGATCCTATTGTAGATTATATCAATGCTTAGTTTCAATTTTTCGTATCCTTTCTTATTGGCTCTGTCCACATTCTAAGAAACTTAAAAGCTCAAATCGCTCTATTTGCCAAAAAATATTAGAGAGGGAAATTTATTTGCAGTATGAAACAGTCGATAACAGTTGATCGACCCATTCGTTCGGCCATACAAGAGAACATTTAAAGATCCACTCGGAAGAACAAAATCCACGAGATTGACGAGAAAATAAAATGGGAAATTTTAATTAATCACAGTAAATCTATGTTTTACAAGAATTTGTACATTTTTAACCAAAGGAAACAAAACTAATAATAATAGCTTTACATCATTTCATTCCAAGAAACTAAAAAAACATCTGCCTATCAAAGACAAAGGATCATTCAATCATACCTCGAGTAGGTTTTAACTACATAAAAAACAAAGTTATGTGAATGACAGTAACTATGTATATCATATTCAGGGATATAGCAAACATCTGCAGACAGGACACCGACACCCTTGACGAAGACGGCGGCTTTCCTGGAACCAACGGCGGATGCAATCAGAGTGGAAGACATGCGAACAGCAAAGCTCGCACATCTCCAACCCCTCCAAGAACCCATCAAGACAGACCGTACAAGACTCCTCGTTCATTGGAAAGGACAGACCGAATCTTGCCGTCCGCCATGGCCGCGAGAAACAGCCTTTCGCCCTCTGCACCATCATCCGAACCAACCGACTGATCTTCGCCGAACGAGTAACGAAACGTGAACATCTGCTCGACCGTGCAAACCACTCGCAAAGCACCGAACCCTCCTTCCCGGGCCTCCCTCACCATCTCACGCAAGAAGGCGGGGAACTCCTGCCTCACCCGGCCGTGGCTCTCCGGGAACAGGTTGAAGTTCATCAACATCCGCAGCACCTCCTCCTCCCACGTGGACGGATCCGCTAGGTGATGCGGCGGCACCAAGAATCCGAACCGCCTGCTGAAAGTCCATTCCTCCATCCCCTCCGCAGCCGAATGATTCAGACTCGACGATTCTAAGGCTGTCTTGCTGGACGACGTCGATGAGGATATGCATCGGCTCCTCCGGCGAAGGTCTGATCCGGGGGTGAGACACGTGAGCCTCCATGGTGAGTGAGCGGAAGAAGGAGTCGGAGGGTGGGCCGTCGTCCTCCTCCGGCCATCGTCGGCGATCGGACTTGTCTAGTGAAAAACGGCTCTGTCGCCATTGGAGTTGGAGGTGACAGCGGGGGCGGGGAAGAAGATTAGCGCGAAAATAAAAATAGACCGTTGGAGTTGCGGTGATCTTGATCCGTTCGAAGATTAGAACTCTTTTACAATATGACCGTTCGATTTGCGGTGATCTTGATCCGTGTTTAGGATTTTTTCGGGAAAATTTCATAGATAACTATATGTTTAAAAGATCGTCAAATCTTTAAACTTATATTAGAAGTAACTATTGTATAAACTTTTATATGACCCTATCTTATTCTTTTTCTTTCAATGACAAAAATGCCCATAAAAAGTTTTATAAATCGAGATATATAATGAATAAAAGTTATAATCTTTATTACTTCATATATTAAAATATAACAACTGGCAAATAAATAATGAATAGGGTCTAAAATTATATTATTGATGGGATTGCAAAAGTGAAAATTAAATATATTTAAAATTTTTGAAAGATCAATTATTAATAAATATATATATATATATTTGGGTGTTTAAAATGTGAATTTGAACTTGTCATAATTTATTATGAAATTAAAATTTTTGTTTAATCTAAGATATTTTTAACTAGAATAATTTTTTAAACAAAACTAAATATCACTCATCACATGGAATATAAGAAAAATATGTTTAAAGATGGTTTAAAGTTAATTTAAAGCATATTTGTGTCAATAAAGCAACACTTATTAGTCAAATATACATAAAATATATGGATTGACTATATGTAAGATAAAAATTGAAGATCCAGACTATATTTGATAAAAAATTAAACTTTCAGACAATTGTGATTAGATAACATTGAAATATGTTATTTATGATAATTTTCCCTTTTTACGCTCGTAGGGTGCTGCAAAATATTTTGCTCGCATAGGCTTCCTAGTTTTCATCACAACTAGTCAAAGACCCACACAATGCACAATCTGTACTTTTAAAATTCATTAATAATATATACAACTAAATTAAATCATATCAGATTGGTCATATATGTTTAATTATGTGTGTTAAAACTAATTAGAGAGAGTTAATATAATTAATACTTTTAATCAGAAAAATTAAGGTTAGCTGCAACTTATATTAATAATTTAAAAATTCACAAGTTTAAAAATATTTAAAAACTAATATCTATTAAAATTATTTTAATAATTAAGATGAAATAGTTAAAAATATTAGATTGATTTGAAAATATATAAATATTGTAAATATTTATTTTGACATTTATCTATGTGAATCTTAAATAATGCACCTCACTAAATTAGTTCAAATAGAGAAGATGTAACTCGTACAAGCTATACGAGCTTGTACATTATATATATAAGACTCTCATTTTCAATTTAAGTAGACTTCTAATAATTCGAGGTTCATCTAAAAATAAGTAAACTTTTCAAATTAAATTGGTTTTATGTAGAACAAATATCCTAGATAATGAATTCGAATTAGGCCTTCCCAACGCCAATGACCAACTACAAATTGTCAACAAGATATGGAGGGGGAAAATCCGCCCACCCTCCCAACTTCAACAAAAAATATTGAAGTTGCACTAATATAGAGGCCTAGTGTTGACCTATTAAATTGTCAATCAGAGTTAGAAGTTAAACTCCAAATTTTAAAGTCGAACCTCTTACCAATAAATGTGTATTACATTTTTTAGATTATATTGTTGCAACAGAACCCATAAAATATATCAAATATATTTTGTAGATCTTTGTATACATTTGTTTTTAGAATAATTTTTTTACAGGGATGTTGAGGGCGACAATATTGATTGCTTCAAGGTTGAAAATGGACGAGAAGCTGCTGATCTTTACCATCGAGGCATAAACATTCTTCTCCAATGACTACCAGCAAAGGTCCCAACATTCCCCTCGTACAGAAAAATTACATAACCAGAGGATATATTATAAACTTAATAAATACACGTACCTTCCAGGCCAATTACCCTTGGTAATGCGGATTACACATCTTAGAAAAACCATTTCCTACAAAAAGGTGAAATAAATATTCAGGAAAAATACAGGTACAAATAATATTTCGAACTTTCCCAGTTAAAACTGGGTAACAAATGGAGAGTGGCCTTGATATTAGGCACAATATCATATTTTTGTCTATGAGTTACTTGGCCAGAGAATTGATAGGCTTCGAGCTACCATGATTATCTGGTCCACGAGACCTGACCTTGATCCTTACCAAGTAATCATCTGCAATCCAGGCAAAACTGAGTCTAACTGGGACATTATGCTCCTTTCCTGGTTCCCTCAATTCCAATGATTTTCTCAGCCACTTTGGGTGATAGGAAGAAGCTTTCTGGTCATAGATCGCATTTTTCTCATGTTGCCCAAGTTCTTCATTGAATGTTTCTAACGCCTAGAAAAGATCCCGGAACTCCCTTTTGTGAGATCTATAGGCGTTCTTAAGTCTTTCTTTGAGATCTCCTTGTTTCCTGCTGTTGTATTGGGCATGGACCAAAAGTTGCCACTCAAAACTTCCTCCTCTGTTCTCGCCTTGTGGTGCTCTAGCAATGAGTTAACTGATCCGTCATATGAACACTTCTAGTCCAAGCATCCGAGATAAAATTAATTGATCCTGGTACTGCCAGAGCCATGTCATAATGTATATCTTCAGGAGCCACAGGTACTTCCTCAGATACATTACTGTCGAGGGAAGTATCCCTTGCTTTATGATGAAGTCTTCCTAGGATCTTCGCAGATTTATAGGAATGAACTCTGCTTTGCCCACAAAATCAGGGTATGCTTTTGCTGTGAGATAGTGACGCAGGGAGGCAACCTTACCAGTCTTTAGAACTCAACAGCCGATGCTGCTAGCTCGGCGGGCTTGATGCATTTTTCATCCAACGCTCCTTCATCACTCGGATCAGCATGGATCATATGGGCATTGCAAATTACACCCAGATTCTCTGGCACCATAGTCCTCGTAAAGAAGTCTACGAGATCCTGTCAACACATAGTTGGTCATACAAGTGCCCTACACAAAACCCTAGAAGTTTTACTGGCAGAAAATTATTTCATTTACACTCGTATCTTATTGCAGTGCAGACGGATTTATCAATGCATCAAAATTTAGAATTAGTATTATATACCATGAACATAGAAGAATAAAGAATAGATATGCTCTACTCTAATACTTAATATATTTAACAATTTATACACAGGGAAATTCAAAATAATCAAGAAAACAACAGTATAATCATGGCCATACTGAAAGGGAGCACATAAAAGATAAGGCTATGTAGCTAAGGATTCTAACTGTGATGAGAATACATAAATTGTCTTTGCTTATTTTCAAAATGATACGCTCTTTCAAGATTGAAGATAATTATCATCATCTTGATCATGCTCTTCATCTACCTAAACCTAAATGATCAAACTGGAAAAAATAACGTATTCCAACACTCATGTCTTAGCAATGTTGAAAATCTTATATTTTCTAAAGCAGGTAGAAGTTTATATTCTTTGCCCTTAGTGGTGTGGCTAAGCCAGTTTACAAAATTAAATTTCCAAGTAAATATTTTCCGCACAACAAAATTCAAATGGAAATTTATTTCGAATGCATGAAATTTGAATAATTTTTCATGATAAGATAAACTTCTAACCCTAAGAAGAACTCGACGTGGAACTTCTTTGACATCCGCAGGGGCCAACTTTTCCTTCTCGGGGGTGTAAGATCATCATCCCATATTACAACATACAAGCCCCCATCCAAGTCACTTCCGGATGCCTCATTTGTATGTGGTCTGTCCCCCTTTTGTGCAAACACCAAGCAATCAACTAGATGTTGCAAGCCAGGATTATCAACAGCCTCCAATATCCAGATATCTCCTGGGTGCAAGCAAGGATTTTTAGCTATCACAACCGTCCCAAAAATCACTTTTGTATTTGCTTTTGAACCCATAAACTTTAAACCATGCTTGGAGAGAGTTTTCTAGTAAAAGAGTGGATACTTGTATATAGCACTGGCCATGCTCGAGTACTTCCAGTTCATCCAAGCAACGAACCAGCCATCTTCCACAAGGGACGAAAATCCTACCTTTTCCACTAGGTCTCTTATACGAGCAGACCTACTAATGAAAGCATGACTCTTAGATATGGGTCGGTACGAGGCCTGAAACCTGCACTGAGCATCATAGATGCACAGCTACCTTGTTCAGCGCATGAAGACGTGACAAACTCAAATGCAATATCAGGATTGTCAAGAATTTGATTGAGTTTATAAAGCATTGTATCCTGCACGCCCACAGATACTGGGTCCGGAACCTTTTCCACTAGGTCTCTTATACGAGCAGACCTACTAATGAAAGCATGCCTCTTAGATATGGGTCGGTACGAGGCCTGAAACCTGCACTGAGCATCATAGATGCACAGCTACCTTGTTCAGTGCATGAAGACGTGACAAACTCAAATGCAGTATCAGGATTGTCAAGAATTTGATTAAGTTTATAAAGCATTGTATCCTGAACGCCCACAGATACTGGGTCCGGAACCTTCAAAGCTGAAAGCAGATCACGATCTGTCTATTTAGGAACCCTGGCTGGAAGCGCGTCCATGATACAATTTCCAGCGTGGTGTGGCTAGACATGATTTTTTTCTTACTTTTTCTCGGGAAAAGCCGATAGCCATCATCCTTACCAGGCCAACTTGCCACAATACCCTTGCAACCAGCATTCCGAATTTGATAAGCACAAGGAGGGTAAAGAGTCAGTTGCAGCCTCTGCTCAGGATAGCTTCCCAATCCCATTTGAAAATACATAATCATTTCTCTCTGTCAGGTAAATCATAGCTTACCTCCTCGGTAGCATGTCACCTGTTGCAAAGATTATGTAAAACACTGGCCATTCTGGCAACACATTTGGCAATATTTTTACCGGAAAACTTTCCCATCCATGATGTAATTGAGTCCACACTTATGTTCTTATCCTCAGCAAAAATCCACACTGATCGATCTCTGAGCTGATTTGAAGAAAATTCCAAAAATGAATATCTTCGGCCAGAGAGATGAGAACCTTCAGACAATATATTATTAATCCTTCTAAATATTTTGGTTTTTTGCGGATAACAATTCGAAGTGATTTGCTTGACGATTGGTGGTACATAATATTGCAGAACATTGGTGTTTACCTGCTGCATACCCTCGTCCGTAAATGTAACACGTAAAAATCGATCAGCCACAGCACTATAATGTCAAAGAACTCTTTTGGAAAGCTCCACCTCCGGGGGAAGGCAATAGGCTCTAATTGGTGTGATAATCAACCTCATCACCTCCACATAATGTCCTTCACCGGTGAATTTTTAATCACCCTCGGGTTCATCCGCAGCCATTCCATCAGATATTTTAATCTGCTGCAAACATTTTCTATTGGACACTTATATGACCACATATGCTTCAGAGCAACCTTGTTCAAGTCCAATAAAATTAAATTTTATCTTTAGTGTGAATTAGGCACGACGAGACATTTTGTCCGGTATGGAAAAACTTGAAGGAAAATTAGTGTGTCAGCGTTCCCAAATTTATTTTTTGTAATCATCTGATTTTAAGAATCTAACGCCCTGGGAAAAAGAATATTGCCCGTCTATTCCTCCCCCATCTCTCTTTCTAGCAATTTTCATCTCAGAAATCTTTTCAAATAAACTTTAGCTTACCAACCATTTTGAGAAGCCATGATTTCCACCCACCCATATCCTATATCCTTATCCTTGTATAACTACTTAAGTTAAAAAATCATAATTAATACCTACCTTTATTTCACAACAACGGGAGTAAATAAAATAAGTGATAAATATTGGTATAACATGATCCTTCAATAACAAGGCTTGGGCTGTCATATAACATTCCACTTCAACCCCAATATTTTACCCATTAATCAGAAATGGTTGCTTAAATGCATCGCTTTTAGTCAATTATCTGGAATATGATCCTAATAGTGTTTGGAATTAAATCTACGCGCTGATTTTTTTCTAACCCAAATGGGGGCGAAGGAGAAAACAAAATTAATCTTAATGAAAGACTCTACCAAGAAATCACTTATATATAAAAAATTCATTAATTATACTCGACAATCCAAGGATGTGGAGTCCCTTTTTTGTTGAACAGAGATCCGCCCTCAACAGTTGGGTAAAGTAGAAAGATAAGGCGTGAAGTTGTAACATATACATGGGTGGTTTTATCTTTTCACGTCGCTTGATATCATCTAACGGACCAGTGGGTTCGTGATTATTTTATACTTTTATTTAAGTCTAATCATTTTAATTTATACACAATATTATTTATTTATTATGCAATTTTCACTAGTATTCAAAACAAATGTTTGACATTTGTAATTTTTTACTTGCCAAATAAATCAACATAAAATATATTTTATCTTTGATAAGTTGTACAGTTGACAAAATTACAATGATTTCCCATAAAAATTAGATTAAAAAAAGAATCTATTCAGTTTAACAAAGAGTCATGTTTTAGGAGCTGTAAGTAAAAAAGCTTATTAGTCATGATATTATTTGTCTGTTATTTTTTTATGATTGTTAGTAAAGCTATTTACTT
Organism: Piper betle; assembly: GCA_033002965.1. Classification (NCBI taxonomy): domain Eukaryota; kingdom Viridiplantae; phylum Streptophyta; class Magnoliopsida; order Piperales; family Piperaceae; genus Piper; species Piper betle. The sequence continues at coordinate 1,121 of JAURVB010011844.1, read as the reverse complement.
CTGGCCTAGTTGACCTTGGATGTGAATTTTCTTTTCTTTTACTGCGTTAATCTTTGATGTTGGTGGTTTACTATAGAAGGATGAAAAATGAAGGCACTTTGCAGAGATTTGCCGGCAATAGTTTGAACAACAGTCTATCTAACCATGTGATGCTCTTTTTGTCGCATACATCCATTGAATTCATTGTCATCTTTTATTTTTAAATTTCGTTTTTATTATTGCTTTTATGGAATTTAAAACCATAAATGTTGTGTTTAAAGTGAGGCTTTTGCTGGAAGTTTTTTCTCTTGATTTCACTCATTTTGTTAAATGGTAGAAATAAGATGTTAGAGGGGCTTTGCAAATGTTTATTAACTTCTATAGTAATCCACTTTGGTCAATAACTACAGTTAAGATATGATTTTTTAGGTTAATTAGTTTGAGCAGTTCTTGCTCTGAGAACTACGATTTTGTTAATATTTGAGTAAATATTTTATGTACTTTCTATTGGCAGGCTAGTAAAAATACTGAAAAAATATGATAAGAGAACTGGAGCCCTTATCCACTTGCCCTTCATTAAAAAAGTGCTACAAGAGCCATTTTTCACCACTGAGACACTGAACCAACTTATAAAAGAATGCGAGACTATGCTTATCGGTCTTTTTCCTAAACCACCTATTTCTCGATCACATGATGGCGGTGCCAATTCCAATTGCATGATAAATCTTTTGATGGACCTAAAGATTTATCTGAAATAGAGTATATGGAGAGCTTATATTTGAGGAGCACCAAGTCTGCTTTGCGTTCTTTAAAGGAGATCAGGAGTGGGAGTTCCACTCAGTGTTTTCTCACTGCCACCGTTGCAGAATACTGGAATGGAGGAATCTTGGAACAAGGTATCGTCACTCTCCCTCGAGCAAACGGCCACATCATGAAAAGACGGAATAATACATGATGATAAGATATTGGGTACACTGCTCCACAAGTTATGAATCCTTCTCGAAATGTTCTTGGAAATACTGTTTCCTTCGTTTGCAAATTCTAACAATTCACTGTAAATAATGTCAACCTCTGGTAGGTAAAAGTACATATACTGTCGTTGTGTTGAGAGTTGTGGATGTTCACTCTAAACTAATATTTCC
>JAURVB010011842.1:0-36406 GCA_033002965.1 Piper betle | reverse complement strand
TGTGTGCTCTTTGTGGAGGAGAGTAGCCCGGATCGTGCAAGGAGACAACTTGGGGTTGTTGCAGCCAATTGGTGGAGTTTGGATTGGAACCACAAGGGAGGACGACTACTGGTAGTAGTCGGCTGGTCTGCCTTTAGGATCAAGTACACATCTTGGTCGTGTTATAACCTACTTGCTTTCTATTAGAGAGAGTTGCATGTAAAACAGGTTAATCTAGGGGGATCGACTTGGGGTTGTGTGTGAGGACTGGTTTGAGAAGAGAGACTCATTATTCTCATAGCCTCTTGAGAGAGTTGAGGGGCAAAGTCGTGGGGGTGCATGTCCACGACTTACAAGTGGTCTGGTGAATGATTACTTGTATTTTTTTATTCATAGAGTTGAAAGAAAGGTTGGGTGGAGTTCCGGTAATATTGTGTTTAGACACCGGACTTGGTGCCAAGGGGCTGGTTTGTGCCGAGGTTGGGCGATCGGTTTTTGGGGAGTTATTTGTGATTGCTTGGTCTTGTACCTGTGTTTGCTGGAATAGGATATCGGTGGCCGGTTGCTGGAACCAGGGGCTAACAGTTGGGCGTGGTGATAGCGTCGGGTGTGCTTGTATTTGCAGGTGAGACCTTCGGTGTGCTGCTGCAAATAACGGTAGTTGGGTTCTGGGAAGTGTAGGCCGGTGTTTGCAGGGAGGTGAAGTGCGCGAAAAATTTGGCTGTAAGTTAACCCCCGTGACACCAACGTTCTTCACTTCAAAGCAGAATTTTCTTCTTTGGTTGTTTTGTCAATCGAGAAGATCGCAAAGTCCAACCAGCTCTTGGAAGAAGACAACCCATTTGCATGCTTTGAGCAAACTCTGTTCTTCTTCTCGCTGGTCTGTTTTTATCGTTAGTAGTATGTAGAATAATAAGATAAACATATGTTTTTTGATCACCGTCAATGAATTCAACATTTGTTTTAGCAGGTTGGATTGTTTTTTTTCTGTTTGAACTTGAAGCCATGCTCATGGGGGAAGAGAGGGAGAGGGAAGGGAAGACGTTGAGAAGTATGATTTGGAGAACATGTCAGGGTTGCAGCAGGAACACCACAATACAATTCCGCCATGTCGAAGCACATCACAGCAAGAGGTCTCTTTACCAGCTTGGTGATAGGAGTGATCTATAGTGTGATAGTGATGAAGCTCAATCTTACCACCGGTCTTGTTCCCACCCTCAACGTCTCTGCTGCTCTTCTAGCCTTTGTTTTCCTCAGGACATGGACCAAGATATTGAAGAAGGCCGGCATTCTTTCAACCCCTTTCACCAGGCAAGAGAACACTGTCGTGCAGACCTGCGCTGTGGCCTGTTAGAGCATTGCTGTGGGAGGTTGGTTGATCTTTATTTTTGGTTATGGATTATTTTTTATCAAGAGATGCTCTGATTGAGAATTATTGAATTCGATGATTTAGGGGGATTTGGGTCATATTTGTTGGGATTGAATAGGACATATGAACGGGCAGGAGTTGATACAAAGGGTACTGTACCTGGTAGCTACAAGGAGCCTGGTGTTGGTTGGATGACTGGTTCCTCTTTGGCACCAGCTTTGTTGGGTTGTTATCTTTGGTTCCATTTCGAAAGGTGACAAAAGTTTTTCACTCTAGTTTGCTACTCTTTAATTTTTTTTCACTCTATTTTGCTGCTCTTTAATTCTTTTCATGTGAAGAAGATTGCGTACCCAAGCCAGGCGTGTCCAGCTCTTAAATCGTTGCTATTCGTAATTACATGGATCTTAATTTAGGAATTGTGACATGTTATCATGTGAATGTGAAGGAAGAATAATAAATATGATTGCTTGCTTAGTTTGAAAAAAATAGAACATCATTTTTTTGGTTCTGATTCATGGAATCTGGGATTCCTCTGATGGAGTGGTAGTGACATTGCAGATCATGATAATTGACTACAAATTGGCTTATCCTAGTGGCACAGCTACTGCTGTCCTCATCAATGGCTTCCATACTGCCAAGGTAGAGAAGATGGCCAAGTAATGTCCTACATCTCAATATTTCATGTATAGTATGACTTCTGTAAAGTTGGTACCAATCAGAGAAAACTCTTCTTTACAGGAAACAAGTTCGGGGATTGACAAGATTCTTTTCATTGAGCTTATTGTGGGGATTCTTCCAATGGTTTTATACCGGAGGTGATGGGTGTGGCTTCAACCATTTCCCTACATTTGGGTTGAAAGCGTGGAAGCAATCGTAATTTACCTCACCCTTTCAATTTATCTTTTGAATCTTCCATCGCAATTGAATGGACTCACAATACTTGATCTGCAGATTTTACTTCGATTTCAGCTTGGCCTATGTTGGAGCAGGGATGATCTGTTCTCATTTGGTTAATGTGTCTCTACTCATTGGATCAGTTCTCTCATGGGGGGTCATGTGGCCTTTGATACATGGCCTGAAGGATAAATGGTATCCTGCAACCTTATCAGAAAGTAGCATGAGGAGTTTATAGGGATACGATGTACGTATTATGCATAGCATGCATATGCGAAGCTTCTTACAACATCTCTGCCAACAAATCGAAATGATGTTGGAATTTTGTGTTTTACAGGTATTCATCTCCGTTGCTCTCATTTTAGGAGATGAACTGTACAACTTCAGCAAGATCCTTGTCATCACTTTCAGATGTGTCTAGCTGAGGATGCATCATAAGTTGCAGCAACGTAAGCAATCAAATTGCCATTTATGCTTGGATAGTTGAGCTCCCGCAATTCCATTAGCTGATTGTTTTTTGATTTGCTCAGAAACAGAGAAAGATCAGAGACCTGATGAGGTACACAGAAATAAAACATTCATGAAAGACAACATTCCTGTGTGGATTGCCTGTGTTGGTTATGCTCTCTTCTCCATCATTTCTGTCATTGCCATCCCTAGAATGTTTTCTGAAATGAGGTGGTATTATGTGGTCATTTCTGTCATTTGCACCTGCTCTTGGTTTCTGCAATGAATATGTGGCTGGACTAACTGACATGAACATGGCATACAACTGTGGAAAAGTTGCTCTATTTGTGTTAGCTGCTTGGGCTGGAAAAGATTCCGGTGGTGTGGTTGCTGGTCTCGCGGGCTGGGCCTAATCAAGTCCATTGTATCCATTTCAGCCGATCTCACGCAAGACTTCAAGTCTGCCCATCTAACCCTCACATCCCCAAGATCCATGGTCATCAACCAGGCTATACAGGAACTGCCATGGGATGCATCATGGCCCCAATCACCTTCTTCCTCTTCTACAAGGCATTTGATGTGGGCAACCCTGATGGAGTATTTAAAGCTCCATATGCATTGATCTATAGGAACATGGCAATACTTGGTGTTGAAGGATTCTCTGCTCTCCCTCACCATTGCCTGCAGCTGTGTTATGGGTTTTTTGTCTTTGCAGCTGGGGTTAATTTGCTGAGAGATCTTATTTCTCCAAAGTATGGAAGCTTTGTTCCACTGCCAATGGCCATGGCAGTGCCATTCTTGGTTGGTGCATACTTTGCCATTGACATGTGTTTGGGAAGCTTGATTGTGTTTGCTTGGCATAAAATCAACAGTGGGAAGGCCACGTAGATGATTCCTGCTGTGGCCTCTGGTTTGATATGTGGTGAAGGGATATGGATTCGTCCTTCCTCTATTCTGGCATTGTTGAAGATCAAGCCTCCCATATGTATGAAATTTCTTTCAGCTTAATCTAGCTCCATGGGAACTGGCATTTGGGTCATAAAGAGAGTGTTTCAATCTCATTTCCGTAGCCGCAATCAAGGAAACTTAATTGTGCTCGAGGCAGATGAATAAACAGTGGAAGCTTCAACAATAATGCTCAAAATGGGGTCACTGATCAACTAGCAAAAGCATAGCAGCCTTACATATCAGGGACTTGAGTACTCTACTTCTGACAATGGATGTTGGAGATATTCTATTTGACAACTTACAAGTTCTATGAACCAAGTGAATGCAGTTGCAACAAATCAAAATTTTCAGCAATGGGCTTGAAACAGTTCATTGACAGGCTGAGTGTTGGAGATCAAAATCCATGTTTTTTTGACATATGTTGTAGCAGTAATACATGATAGCAATCGGAATCATAGAAAACAACTCTTATATTTTGCCTTTTTTTTTGAAGGCAACAGTATATTTTACTCTCTCTTGTCCACGAAAATCAATATTTGTCAATCGTTTCGACTGTCCATGAAATTATTGTCATCATCATCTGTCAGTAGAATATGTGATCTCTTTACTCATTACTATCTTTACCCTCTCTTATCCTTCATATGTTCTGTGTCTCTATTAACTCTATACTGGGAGATTGGTTCTATCTAGCTATACATTCAGTAATATCGCTAGCAACATCTACCTATATACTAAGTTATCATAGAAGAGACCATATTCTTCACTCATGGATCAGAGTGTGAGTTAATTAATTAATTATATTGGTTCCTTTCTATGACTACTTTAGAGCAAGATCAGACTGGTTGAAAAGATCAGATCTCAGTCCTGACTAATTCATACATTATTCTGTTCTTTCTATGGAAAGGTTGGTTCTGTGTCAGGTAAACTAATCCATATTTCACTCTATTTGACCAATCAATATCCAATGTTCACTGCTCACTTTTTGTGATGAATATCTTCTCATAAAATTTAACATATATACAGACTACATCATCTAAATACATGTCATAAAAAGCTAAATTTGAGCTATGAACCTTAAAAAATGGTGTCAATTTGCTTTTGGCGAATCTTTTTTAATAAAATTTATCGCGTTGGATCCCACTTCTTAATAATTCAAAAAGGTGACGAAAGAAAGTAAATTTTTCTGCATATATGCAAGCCACAAAAGAGACATCACTAATTAGATTAAAAGTAGTGGTGATGGGATGTCTTTAGATCATACATTCCACAAGCCAAACAATTCATTCTGCATTACAAGATGCAAAGCAGCTAGCTAGAACAAACCATTCAGAACATATCATAACCAGTCTTCTACAACAGAAAGGCTTCACAAGATACACTATAAAAGAGAACTGCTTCAGTGAAAGCTCTATCAACAAGTAACAGCAGTGGCTGCAAAACAATAACACAATCAACTTAGTCCCTTCCATAAAATACCAACAAAATTTCTTACTTTAAAATAGGATTACCTTCCCAACATTCGAGTAAAAAAATACGTCGACATTGTTATTTGGACACAACGGTCTGTTTTCTGGTACTGCAGGGTGGTTTAATTAGACAAGTAACTTACCGCGAAGCAGAGAAGCCCACTCGTCTCCTTTAGGAACAATGCAGGGCAAATTTCCGTTCAGATCGCGGGATAACTTGCCGGTGATTTCCACATGCGCAGCCTCCGATCCGCCACCGAAGTCTGGATGAATCTTCTTCTTAAGCATCCTTGACATGAGCTGATGATCATCACCAAGAACAAGTTAAAATAAGAAACGTAATTAGGAAGTAATTAATTCCATCTTCCCCCAAACCCACATCAAATTACACTTGCACAGTGCAATCCCACACTTGCTGTCCAACAATTTTCACTTGTACAAGCAAGAGGACAAGAAATAACTAAGTTAATCACAAAAGAGGACGGCATAATCAACCACCTCTTGTACGGTTTAATCTTTAAACCAGACTGTGGGATCAATTAGCAAAGAACATTCAAGCGTAGAGAGTACGTCATGTAATCAACATCTTGGGTATGAACAAGCAGAACCCAACAAAAGAATCCAAGTTCCCTGCAATTGGACAAGCACAAGCACTCCAACTTTTGGTATTGACCTGGTACTGTCATTTAGTCAATGATAAGAAGAAGGATGAAATAAGGGCCCATTTCCCATCTCTCTCTCTCTCTTAACCATGAATGAGATTTGCATCATTAATTTATTTGTGTGAAAGATATTTTAAAAAATACCAGTCCTTTGGCTCCTCCTTGTGTCATAGGAATATAAAATGTACATGGAAACCAAAAATTGGCACAACAGTGACATGTTTGCCAAATTAGCATGGAATGATGAGTGGACTTTATCATGAAGGTGACTTAAAACATAATCCTTTATAAACTAAATATATTATTAGTATTACTGAATAATCATGGGTAACTAACTTTTTTTCAAAATCAAAGTCCAACTTTGCTTGATTCCTTCTTATTTGATCATTAGATAGATTAAAATTTAAGTACCATCGATTTGATATTTGTGCGACCATGAAAAGAGATTGATAAGCGACATTAAGAAAATAATTTGAACCAATCACCCCCAAACATATGTCAAATGATCATCATAAGATGTGGCCATCTTTCAACAAGGTCCCTGTATTATATTTGGCTAGGCCCCCTAAAGGGGGTACAAGATAGGGGGGCCCATTTCATGGCACTCAACACGAACGTAAAAGCATGCAAACGAGAAATCTTGGCACGTGAAACCATATTCAATTAGCAGTTCAACAAGGAATTAAGAAGAGATGATCACCAAGAACAGTGGTAGGATAACTAAGTCAAGAGCGCTCACCTTTTGCAACATTGGAGTGTTGTGATTGGTGTGTTCTCCCTTTTCCAGCTCTTGAGCTTCTTCCCAAGTGATTCCTTGTGTTTCTGCTTCTTCTTGTGCTCCTTCTCTTTGATCTTCAACATGGTATTAGCTGGTGGAGTATCTTCACTAGGCATTTGGTCATTCTTCTCAGGCAGGATTGAATTGGGTTTCCCCTCAGCATGGAAGAGATCAGCCAGTGTAATCCTTCTCCCATTTGATTTCATCTTCTCTCCTTCCATGTTTTTGTGGGTCGATTCAATGGCATCTCCGGATGTTGGTGTTGGCTCTTTCTCAACTACTATCTCTTCCGCCAACAATGGTTTGGTAATATGATCTTTGGTAGGAGCACTGTTCATGACAACTCCAATTTCTTCAAAGATTTTCCCCTCTTTGCCTTTGTTATAATGATCTTCAATTTCGCCTGGTATTTTCTCATCGTCGACGTCTTCGACGAAGAGTTGATCCTCGTAATCGTAGAGATGCAGGTGGTGGAGGCCAAATGTGCCAATGGCAAGGATGCCATTCTCCCAGCCGTGGAGGTTCTCCATCATCTGTGTCATGTCGTTGATCAGTAAGGCATGAGAGTCCTTCTCCATGCCAATGGGTATCTCAACATCCTTCCTCTCCTTCAAGCTTCCCTCCAATCCACCTTAATTTTTCAGTTGATCAATTAGAAGAAGCAGCACAACGAATTATGTAATTAGACCAAAATCAAGGTCTCATGCAACTATTTCAAGAGTGAAATATGTATGTTATCTCATAAGAAAATTATAATATTGCAAGCCACTATATATATATATATAAATATAAAAGATTACTGAAACTACCATTTTCATGAGAAAGCAAGCTGTAGTTTCTGCGTAACTGGATCTTATGGTGCATCCAGCCAAAGATCTACCATAAAAAAAAATGAAAGCATACATGAAGTTAGTTATGAACCATGTGAACATACAATATATATTAGATCAAATTAGCAGATATCATGCAATTTGCTACTGAGGCATACTTAACAAGAAAACTAATCAAGAACACAAGAATTAGAAATATGAACACCTTCATGACTAAAGCCCCCGAGCAAGGAAGGGCTGGGACTGTGAAGAAGAAAATCCAATTGGCTAGTGTAGAGTTTGAGACAGGATTGAAGTGGGAGAAGAAGGTTGATATATATAAGAAAAAAGCAAGTCAAGTTTGGGAACCAATAAGCCATAATTAAAAGCAATGGGCTCCCCCATCATTTTCCCACTAATTGTCGAGCCCTCTTTGGGTCTCACACTCCCCCCGACATCCTCTTAACATTAAGATAGGCTTCAAGGAGTTATCACCAAAATTTGGTTTCCTTGTTCATTTGATTATCACAAAAATAGTATAGATTAAAAAAAATTATAAGAAATGAAAATGCAATGATATGAAATGATACGAAAATTTTAAAATTTGTCCTTACATATTTGGATGACATGAAAATAAGATGAAAATTAAATATTTTTTCCCATACGTGTTTGGTTCGAAGGAAAAGGAAAATTTGGTTTTTTTCTAATTACAATAATTTCCTCCAAAAAATAAAGAAAAAGAAAAAAGAATTGAAGGGAAGGCTAGGAGGCCGGGGTTGGGATCGTATAGAGCATATTTCTTCATTTTTTTTGTTTTTTCACAAGAAAAATATGCTTTATAAAATTTTTATATAGAGTTCGTTTAGTTGGCATAAGAGTAATGCAAATGAAAAAGGTTTTCATAGGAAACGAAAAGGCAATGAAATGAAATGACATGAACATTTTAAAGATTTTCTTTATATATTTTGATAGTATAAAAATGAGATGAAAATGAAATATTTCTTTCTCGTATGTGTAGCTCAAAATTTATTCTAATTTCTTATGTTTTTAACAAGAAAATATTACTTTGTAAAATTTTTACGTATAGTGGCTTTGGTGGAAAATAAAATTTTCTTTGATTTAATTTTAGGACATCCAAACATAAGGAAATTTTTAATTCTAAATTTTATATTTCTTTCATATAATTTTAAGACAACTAAATGGACCATAAACTTGTTTTGACTAAAAATAAAATTTTGTTTTACCAAATTTCTAAACTCCTAACACAAGAAAATTTTTATCTCCAGATTTTATATTTCTTTTGTATAATTTTAAGACAATTAAACATACCCTAAGCGAAAATTTGTTCTAAGTAGGAATGTAACCCTTGGTAATTGATTCTAAGGGAGTGTCTTCTAAAAGGTACAACACTTTTGTAAGGATATGCACTTTTTATAAAGGGTATTGCACCCCTTCTAAAGCGCATACATCTTTCTTAAAGGATATGTACCCCTCCTATAGGAATATACCTTTTCTCTAGCACACCCTCTGCTTAAAAGTTATATCTCATCTCCTCATAATTATACTAATAGTATCTCTTAAAGTGTTTCTTCTTTTCATCCGTAGAAGATTATTTTCAAAAGATTACCATCTCAAAAGGCATAAATAACTATGAGGTAATTATATTATTCGGTTTATTTATTTTTTATTTATACGTGGTTCATTTATAATTTAATTATTCAGTTTTTATTCTTATGCAAAGTATTCATCTTTTTTTCGTAATTCACTTCTTTATTATTAATATCATAATTTTTTTGAAATTTTTTTATTCATTGCTCTATTCTCCTTTATCATTGTTTTATCTTGTATTATTTACACCTCATATTTTTAGATTTTATCCTTTCTAATATTTTCATTCTGAGATTTTATTTTGGTTTTCTTCCCAATATATATATATATATATATATATATATATATATATATATATATATATATGCATTGGGCACATTGTGATATTTTTTACATTTATTTATTGATGATTTTCCCTTACTCAAATTGCTTTAAGTTGTGATATTTTTCTTTTTCTTTTAAAAATTATTTTTTTAAAGATGCAGATGTACAAGGACTGCAATCTTTCAAGGATGGTGAACTTCTAATGGGCCATAGTTTATGTGAATATATTTATATCAATGAGTTACAGTTAATGGTATATGAACGTGGAGATATAAAAAAAGACTTGAAGAATAATTAAATATATATTTAGAAGAAATGCAACAAATAATCTATTAGATGTTGGTGAAACAAGTATGATGTTTAAATTTTTGCTTTGGGCACTTTGCGATTAATGATTTTTTACATTAAGATTACTGTAATTTTTGTACATGAATTTTTAAATTTTGATTTTTCTCAAGTCTGATAATGATAAAAAACAATTGATATATATATATATATATATATATATATATATTATAGTTCAGGTCTTTCCATAATAGTTTAGGTTTATAGTTCAATTAATTTCAAACAATTTTAAATAATTTATATTAGAAATTTATAACTTATTAATTTATATATTTAATAATCATGATATTAGTCCATTTCTAAAAGCAAAGCCATCATAGTGCGTGAGTTTATGAGTAGATTTTTATAAAATTAGGTAAGAAGTCAGGTCATGCACATCCTGTATTAGAAATGGACACTAACTTGTAAAATTTGGATTATAAAATATACTATAATGATATGATATCTTAAAAATAAAATTTGATTTTAAAGATGAATTCTAATTAAATGAGAAAATAGATTACAATGACTTAATTTTTTTTAATTGTGTTGTATTTTGATTGGTTGAATCTTCTATATTTCTTTATACCACAACTTTTAATTCCCCTTATATTAATAAGATTTGATTATCCTCCCATAGAGTAAATTTTTGTCAAATGTAACTTTAAGTACTACTTATGATTTATAAATGTTCACTTTTGAGGGGGAAAAAAGAAAATTTAGAGTAGAGTTGATTTGATTCAGAAGTGTTTAGAAAGAAGTCGATTTAAAAGCAAATTAACAATTTAAAATATTCATTAATAATTATTTTTGTGGGTAAAAAGTCAAATTTACTAATATATAGATTAAATCTACATGTTCTATTACCAAAACAAAAGTGGAAAGATAGTGGCAAATCTCACTCCTACACTTGTGCCTTCTACATTTGCCTACACTCTAGTTAAATGAATTTATTATGCTTAATCGAGTTTATGCCTAAGTTTGACTTGGCATGAATGGAGTTGATTCGTTGAATTTATGGAGTGTAAAAACAAATTTTAGAAATATGGTGGTTAATAGTAGGATGGTGGTTTTTAGTAGGTAATCACTTCTATTGCCTACTAAAAATGTACAATTATAAAGATATAGCATGGTGGTTATTACAATCAAACATATTGTATATTGATATTATAACTTATAATAACTTACAATTTCACAAGATTAAATGAAAATTTACGTGCTATTAACTTGTGATTGGGTGCTAAATATATTTTATGATCAACTTTTATTTTAAAAAAATGATCAGCCACCATGTCAAAGACTTAAAAAGGCCGTAAACTTCGTCAATTTGTAAAAATTTGGTTCGTGAACTAGTCGATAAGTGAGTCAGCTGAGTTAGATAAAATCAAAATTTCAAGGAAATTTGCACGTACAAATAGATCAAGGCAAACTCGTTCTGCACTCAGCTAGACTCACTGATGGATCGAGCCATTAATCTTCATCTAAAATAATACCTAATTATAAAAATTGGATTTGATGTAGCAAGTGCTAACTGCTATGACAAATCCGCCTAACAGCCCATTCATTGGTTTAGATTACTACTACTACTGGAATTAAACCATTTATTACAGTTTTATCGATCATTCAAATCCACCGACTGTCAATAAAATGATTACTAGAGTAGGTTTGTTGTAGCATTTATTGCAACATATTCGCTGCCCTAACCATACGTGTGATTGGGTATAAATTAAGGTGTCAACTATCATATATATAAAAAATCCTAACGTAATTTATCATGTGTGACAATAAACCAATAAAGAGAGAAATTAAGTTTAAAATGATAAAGGGTTGATTAAGTCAAAGAATTATATTTTATATGAAATATATATTGAGGTATTTCCCTTTCATATGGTGGCGGTCGACAGGCAATCGACAATGGTGCATCGGGTTTGACCTGTGTTTGTTAAGATGTAGTTGGAAGATTTTATAAAGTGTTCCCGGAGATCGTGAGAAGGATAGATATGTTGGTGTGTGTTCTCCATCACGAGAAAATTACATTTGTAATAACTTGGACCAAGTGAAATTGATTGTCTAAGTCATCTCTTCAAAATAATTAATTTAAGTTAAAAATCTATGTACTATCCCGTTAATAGATTTGATTTTATTTCATGAAACTTTGGGGGTGAGACTAATTTAGAGATATTAAAATTCACCTATGTTAAGAAATTATGTCCTCAGAATCCTAGATTCAGCATACAAGTCTAACGACTTAGCCTAACCCAATACTTAATTAGGTCTTTAGTTAAGAAATTATGTCATCGGAATCCTACAAGTCTAACAACTTAGCCTAACCCAACACTTAATCAGGTCTTTAGTTGGCTTTGATATCATTTGCTTAAATCGTGATCTTAAAATAGTTAACTAAATGTGAAAATTTATAAACCATCCCTATTAATATATTGGAGTTTACTTCATAAGTATATGTAAAATTAATTTAGGAGATATCATAATATTTGTAGATGTACTACATACAAATATGAAGCAATGTATCGAAGAAGTACAAAGAATTTGAGAAAAATTATGAAAGACGAGATAGATGTATAGTACACTGTACCTTAGAAGGAGAATGGCCCTTCCTGTGTTTTAAACGGTATTAAACACCCTAAATCAATTTTTGAGAGACTAAATTATCTTTTGAAGCCAAGAGAGATTCATGAGAGGAGTCTACCAGTTTTTCATTAGATATTTATCATGTACTTAATAATTTACATTCCATGCATGTCCAATGATATAAATGTATAATTTTTAACGTTATCATATCTAAAATCTAAAAAATAGGGGTCGACTCAAGTGAATCCAAGTCTTGCTTGGACTTAGAACAATCTGTTCAGACTTTGAAATCAAATAAGAAAGTTATCTTCACTAAATCAAGAAGGTTAGATTGGTACTAGTTTCGAGTTTTTAAACATGATTCAAACTCAATCAAAAATACGTCTCGTTACAACTTAGATTATAGTTTTTTTATACAACTCAGTAAACAAAGGATAAACTTGAAAAAATTAAACAGCGGATGCGAGAGCACCACAGAAACCGAACGAAGATAAACAAATGCATGCACGCATTACTCAAAATGGAGAGACAATATTTACAGTTTTCCACCATGACCACATGGGGAAGGTGAGAAAAATTTAGTTTTTATGCTATAGATAATTTACCAAAGGTTTATGAATCCAAAGTTCACCATCTATGAAAGTTCAGATCTAGCAAGAGTGAGCCCCAAATTCACAAAGGAAGAAAGGGATATTGCATTATCAGTTTTCTTTACGGAAAGTGTACTACTGTCTCCTGAGAAAGATGTTCCATTGGCATCAGATATGTATATATTCACATGGACAGCATATCACAAAGCCTCTTCTCAATCAGCAAAGACGACCCAACAAGATTCTAAACCACAAAATTGTGGCCATCATCTAAAATTATATCAAACTCATTACCACTTGCATGTAATTTGCAGCTTGGTTCAAAAAAATATTTGTTTTGCTTAAGATCATGTGAGAGAACCCTAGCTAAGAACGCAGTTCTCATACATTCTTTCTACATATATTATGGTTATGTAGGAATTGAAAAGAGTATATTATATAAATATAAATATATATACATATCATATATATATATATATATATTATATTACACGTCGACTTTTCATTGTTGTTTTGAATTTATCATAAAGGTAGGATATGAGCATCAACAAATCATTCAATATTCATAAGCATGGGTCCAAATGTTTATACATATATAAAGTAGAAAACACATAAGTTCTGACTTTAATCAGAAAAAAGCCAACTTATACAAGACATGGATCACTAAAAAACGAATATCGGTGGGAAAAAAGACGTTGATTTTTTCCCTTGGTTACGTTACCATGACATCTTTAGCTTTTATCAAAATGAAAAAAAATCGATTCATGAAACCCTCGTCTATTATATATCATGAGAAGAGTACAATTGTTCTTTATTTTTTAGTAATCACACGTTTAAATGGTCGTTAATAAATCTAATTATTATAAGCTATTAATTAATGGTTTAATATAACTTTATATATTTAATTACTTGTTTCATAAACTCAAGGGATTTGTGTAAAGGACTAATATTTAGTATTTCCTTTAGCACTCAAAATATTAGGTAAGTATCTAAAAGCCTTCACCATGGAAATTAGTTGAGTCAAACTTTGTTACTCCCATATCCATGTAATATGAATTAGACTAATGTATTCTTATAACTTATATATGTAGTCAATGTATCATTGTAACTTTATCAGATATAATATTTATATAAACACGAATGAGAATGTCCATGGATGACAAAGTTTATTCCATTATTCCAAGACACTTGAGTTTTAATACATGGCGTAAACAGCTCTGCGTTTGAATAAACAGGAAAAACAATATTTTTGCTGATTGTAAAATCATCGAGATATAATTAATACACACACTTAATTAGTTGTTCCTTCCATCGTGTTCAATTTGACAATGAAAACACATGCAAATAGACCCGAAGTATGCCACACTATGAATATTGGCGACATTATAGTCTAATGAAAAATATCAATGCTTACATGCCATTTCAATATTTATTTATATATTGGGATACGTTATAATAAATGACTCTGAATCAGCTTAAACTCAGCTTTGAGTACACTCCACTGTTAGTGAAAAACAAAATCGAGTTTGAGTCGAAAGATTTTGAGCTACACTATATGAAGATTAAAAAGCCAATCTTTTGTGACAACCTATTTCATCATACAATCATTAATTTTGAGCTCCAAAGATGAACATTGGATATTTGAGCATTCAACCACAGGCATGAAATGAAATATTTTGCGGGTATATATCTTCTCAATATTAATCTTTATTGTTTTTCCTTCGTCTAGGAATTTGCGTGAAATGAATAATCTTCGGGCATAGCCGCGTTGATATCGTGTTGGAAACCTGCAAGTCGCTCAAAAGCTTGAGCTGCCAAGGAAAGATGGAAGAATAGTACCAACCAAACTCATGCACAGAATCAAACAAAACTGAACAGACCAAATAGAAACGAAGATGATGAAGCGAAGTACTACCGAGTTGGACAAAGACATTGCTTGTATTTTGCTGCAGGCTTGCTGCAGATACTCCAACACATACGGGCGATAGGCAACTTGTTCCTTGTTTGGTGCTTTTCCAGGCAGCCTCATCCTTTCTAGGATCGATTTAACCATGTACACATTACCACATTATATATGGTAATTAGTAGTGTCTTGATGATTGTTATCAAATCCAACATTTGGGTTTGATTCAATTTAGTCATTGTATATTTGAAGTGGTACCAAAATTTTCCTCTGAACTATAACAAGTGCTACAACAACTCGGTGAAGCAACCTTCTTATTAATTCAAATTACCATAATTAGTAGAGGATGAAGGTTATATCCATAACAAACAGTTAAACTCTATTACTTTTAATTATTTAGACTAATTAGATGGCTGTTATAGAGGTCGCTGTAACATTTGTTAAGCAAATCCAATTCCCTCTTCCTGTGGGAGGATATTTCAGCGAAATGTTTATAAAATTAATATCGCAAGTGTTTTTAGAAATTTCGAATTTGAGACATTTTGCTAGTGTCTAAATCTCCATCCAGCGGAGGTGATTGATATTTAATTTTTTTCTTGTATATTCATGCATATTGCTAGCCAGTTACTATAGACCTTGCACGCCCTAATTAATATCACCTTAATCACATCACAATTTTTTCTTAATATAATTAAGGCCAAATAATATCACTATACATATGATTGCGTGTTTGAGAGAACATACGACTGAATTGTATTATTTTCTATCCATGACCCTTGGCCTTCTCCCTTTCACATCACACGCATATGACAACTCTTTGGTAGAATTTTATTGGATAATCAAGTGGCTTTTTATGCGGCTTCTAATCAAACTTTTTATTGGCTTCTGAACCACATTATAGAACTTTTGATTGTCACTTCCTGTGTGACTAGGTTAAGCATGGATTTTTTGTTCATTTTTTCCGCACTTAAATAGTCACTGATCAACAAGGAGAAGAAAGAGGGGATAATATATAACTCCACCGTTGAGAATATGGTAAGGTACAACTTAGCATTAATCCTTCTACATTGAAAAAAGTTATTAATTAATTACCATTAACTAGTTTCAAATGCAAAAATTAACTAATTGGGGGATAATATATAGAATTCCAAGTACTTGCCATACGAAAAACTAATTAGCCTTTAGGAAGAGAACCTATCAGTGTAGATAGCATGCTTGTAAAAAGGTTTTTTGGGTTTTTTCATATAATATTTATAAAAACTCTTGACTTAATGATACGTGTCATGCATTTTTCTTAGAAAACTCTAGACTTAGGCTAAACTCCAATACAGGCTAAGATTCATAGCTAAGAATAATAGGATTAACTTACTTTCATACCTTGAGCAATTACTTTAGTTAATGATCAAGGCAAGAAACACTGTTCTTTCCATACTTCATCTCTTCCTGTCTAGGATATGAACTGATAATTTGGCATACATCTATCTCCCACATTCAATTGATCTACTTAGTAATGAGGGTACAGATATTCTTCATCTATACATATCACAGCACTTTGTGCTCCCTCATTCACTAAATATCTGTAGTACTTGCAAAAGTGACATTCAGAGAACAAGTTCACAGTGAATGTTAGATACCAGTCTGGCTCTTTTGACGCTTAGGAAGACATCAAAGAGAATGGAAGGATGGCGAGGCCAGTGTGCAAACAACCACTTTCTATTTGGACTGAAGCTGAGAAGGAGCACCTCCTTCTCCCCCAGCAAAACCTGTGGATCCCCTCCACACTTGATAAAACTTTGGACGATTGGTTTGGCTTCAAATTATGCGAGTCACATCTGCCAATTGGAGCTTGCAAGGCCACACTTCTAACCAAGATAAGTGTTGGAATCTTGCATTATTCACCACTTTGACAAGATGTGGGTGCATTTTAAGCCGCATATGGAGAGCAAGCTTTGTGATCATCGTGTGATTTGTATTGCATTGCACTGCTGCATGCATGCGTATTTGGAAGGGATGAGGTGGTACAAGTTCAATTGTTCATGTGAATAGGTTGGTGTATATGTATGTATCTTGGGTGAAATAAAGTCGACCCAATAATGGACTAATTGATCGATCATAGTTTCCATGCACCTTATTCACGAACATGGGTGCGGTGCATGATAGGGAACCATTGCTGGCACTTCTGTGTTCTCCATCAGTTCAGTGATTGAACTGTTGCAGTTCAGAGTACTCCGGTATTGATCTGGTCGACCAGCTGTTCGGTTTGTGTTACAATTGGAATGACGCATGTTTAATTTGAAGTAAGCTTGCAATGTTGTTTAAAACTGTTAAACTCTATCAGAAAATGGAGATTTTCTTAATCATTTGTAGTGAAGATTTTAGCGCCCCTTTTTTTGTTAATGTTGGTCATGAGATAGAGATCAATGCATATATATATATATATATATGAAAAAGTTTTCTTGTACTCTAGCACAACCATCTTGGCTGTACTAGAGTTTGATCTTGGCCGTTGGATTAGCATCCAACGGCAAAGATAAAAAAGAGGGGGCCGCTAGCGCCGCCGCGGCAGCAACGGCGGAGGGGGCGGGAAAGGGTGCCCGGCCACGGTGACGACCGTGGGGGGGGGGGGGGCGCGGCGGGGGTGGCGGGTGGGGGCCGAAGGGGGCGCGGCGAGGGGCGGGCGGGGGACGGGGGCGTCGCGCGACGGGGTGGCAAGCGGGGGACGGGGTGGTTGTGGGGCGGCGGCCCTGACGGGGTGGGGGTGCTGTCGCCCGGCGGCGGGCTGGCAGGGGAAGAGGCGGGGCGGCTAGATCCGCCGCCCAGTCATCACGAGATTACGTCGCCGCCCCGTCGGCCGGGGGCGGCGATGGGCGAGGGCAGGGGTGGCGGCGTCACGTCGTCCGGCGACGGTGGCGACGCCACACAAAGTTTTTTTATCTAGCCGTTGTATTAAATCCAACGGCGGGAATACTGCAGCATAGCCAAAATGGTTGTGCTGCAGTACAGCCTCCCCCTCCTATATATATATATATATATATATATATATATATATATATTCTTGTAAAGGATTATTCAATAGACTAATCTACATTAATAGTATACACAGCCTTGAATTCAAACGGAAATAGCATAATTCCACCTCTCATAAAAATACCCGGTGAAAATTCTTTTACACCGTCACAAAAAATTATATCGAGAATTATAACCTTTTTTCACGGTTGTATTGTTACCTTTTAATATTAGACATTACAAATCTCAAAAATATAGAAAAAAATTTACATCCTAACTTTGAAATCATTAGAAATGTTATTATTATATTTTATGAAACTCAAATATATATCAGAATTTCAAGGATATATTAACTACTGAAAATAAATGGAAGTTGCCTTTTGCTTTACACATTGCAGAGGTGGTGTATGTCCTGCTTCTGAGATATCAGAGGGTAAATGTGCTATAAAAGCTATTTTTAGGTATATGTCAAGGAGTGTTAAGTGCTATTTGCCAAGCAATTTCACTTAGTATTGTAGGTAAAGCAAGCCTGTCATTTTGCAGAGATAAGGTGCTCGTTGCGGATATAACCATCATAAATTTTGCAATAACTTTTGAAATTAGACTATAACTTAATTCATTTTATCCTCCATCAAATATCTCGGGAAAAAAAATCGAATTAAAATGGTGATTACAACATACACAAAATAAGTTATACAACTCAAGAACACCATGACTCTAGAAAATTTCTTCACATCCAAACTTCGGGAAATCTAAAGTACTAATAACAGCTCTAAGCCCAGGAAAAATGGTAAACACTTCATCCAAAATAAGTGAGTTTTTATGAGAGAGAAATATGAAAATAGCACTGCCTATAAATTGAACCATTCACAAAATGTGGGACGTACAAAAAAAAATCAACAAGAGCACTCTCATTGTGTTGCTAACTTGTTACATATGAAGTGCCACGCATTGCTTACAATAAAGATAAAATTCAAGGCATAGATTGGACAGAGGCCTTGTAAGATCAGCCAATAAGATAACAATTCGAAATCAGAGAAAATGGGGACTATAATGCACTTCTTAGATTTATTCACCATATTTTGTAAAATATTTCTAGTAACAAATCATGTTAACAGTGAATTGTGCATTGCAAACATGCACATATTCAAGCTGGAAATATACCAGGAAATTAGAAGAACGGTGCTCAAAGTTGTGTGTTCTCTATTTTGTTGTGGAGCATTATCACCAAGTCATGAGCATCATCTAAAAGCAGCCATACATCTAAGTGCTTTCCTGTGCTGTTACATGCACTTAATAATCTGCTTCCTCTTCTGAAGAACAGAAGCTTCTATTGCATATAAAAGTAAATCATCTGTTGGCAGAGAGCAATTTCGGATTCTTCCCCATGTGAATTTCCCTATTCCTGCTTGGATTTCAGCCCGATCCGCCCACATTAATTCCTTTGAGGCATAGTGCCTGTTCAAAAGTCAACCCCCTTCTGAATAAAACCACCACCATTCTATTAACAGAGAAACAATCTTCTGCTTGGAGTTTAATCCTTTATTTTTATGATCTTGGGCACCATATTGAGTCGTTTCTTGATGCCCACCTCATCCACCTCAAAGTTGTGCCTGGCTCTACTCATGAAACCAACAAAGCACCAGAAGGCATTGTGATCCTCTTCAAATACGGCCACTAAGGTGGCCAACAAATCATTCATTCCCTGACAATAACCAATTTCTGAAGCGTATACTGCATAAGCTTCTAGTATGTCAACCTACAGACCTGCATGGCACATTTTGCACGGCTCTAAGTGACTATAATCAAGGAAGCCACCATCCTGGGCGAGCTGAAAGGCCTTTGCTTTTGACACTGGAGCTTGAGTTGGGGAGTAAGTGAACCATTCAACATTTGCCCCAAGGGCATCAAGCCAGATGGTCCTCAGATGTACTTGTATGGGAAATTTTCTCCTTCACCAGATCTATATTACAAAACCTAGAAACATTTTCTTCCAGTTAAAAAAAGCCATTTAAACTGTCCACTTCAGGTTCACGTCCTGACTAGTCGGACTCCTCCACATAAACATCACACCTCAACCCACTCTTCTCTTCATCTGCACTTTCTGTTACCACACCTCCTTCCTTCGTGTGTTTAGTCAGTTCTTTTAATTTTGCCAAATTTTCATCACTTTGTATAAGCAAGCATTTGCATAGCCTTCTGAGTCTATAGAATTCTTTCCTGCATCCACCAATCATAAGCATATTAATTACATTTAGAGAGCAGATGCCACAAAAATTTATTTCTGCCATTATAAATCCAAGCAATGTAAAGCAAAAGCAAAACTAATGTCGCCTTTTCTGCACTTGAATTGCTAATTTTTCATCCTTTACTTCTTAAAAAATAGCTGCAAATGGAAAAAAAAGATCAGCATGTATGCTGTTATGCATGAAACAGTCAAATAAATGCTATCATTGAATAGCAAGACCAAAAAATGGAGGATAAAGCAATTTATCGAAATAAGATAATGGCTCCTATAGGTGGAAATATTAATTTTTGTAACAATCATTATAGAGTTTCAAACTGAAGGGCATAGAACAAGAACTGTGCACCCACTATTTATCAGCAAGCACCATTCCACCCCCCAACTCTTTCACCAGAAATATACCCAATATTACTTTAATGATGATAAAATCACAAAATTGCTTGATGCGGAAAGAAATCAACAGTGATTGCTAAATATAATAATTCACAATGAAAAACTTTATGCAGAATAACAATGAAAAAATATAAATACATCCCAACACTTGGAAAATGAGAATCAAACAGGATTCGTGTCTATTTGAAAACTTACACTAGATCCTTCACATATGTTAATTATAAATGTGATCAAAACATTTGAAAATTTAAACTAGATCGTTCACAAATGTAAAATCGTTCATTATAAATGGGACCAGAAAGATAACAAAATGAAAGGGAACTTGAAAATAAAAAAGAGTGCAGCAAGATGAGATTTCAATCAGCAAGACCAAGTAAAGTATGCCTCATACCAGAGATGAACTACTTCCTAAACACTAAATTTTCTTAAAGGACCCAAACATAAATTTTAGTCTTTCAAGTAGTTTCTAAGGCAGCAATAATTGATATTCAATGATCAATATGAGTCCAGTGTTTCTAAGGCAGGTTTATAAGGCTAGGTAGAATGGGTATTGAACCTGAAAATACAAACAAATAAAACACTTAAAACTAACAAAAATGAAAGATGGGGTTATGCTACATAAGAGCAAGTACTGTTACTTACAATCCTATAAGAAACCGCCAAATCTCTGCCCTGAGCCCATGGTCAACACCCTGCAAGAGCATTCAGATAAATATCAGGAAACAGTTTCATATGAGAAGCAACTTCCTTTTGCAGTAACTGCAGGCAAGAACTTACACCCTTGCTAACTTGCTCCAAAACTGATAGGATCACGAATCCTCCCATCTGGTGTAAATAAACATCTCGAAAGATGTGTTGAAATGGCCGTCTTTCTCCTATTACTGGACAATGTAAAACCAGGTTAGGAATATAGCTTATCACTACAAGATGTTTCAATTTGAATCATTGATGTGTTTACAAAGAAACTGGATGAAAGTTTTAAAATTGGAAAGTCATAAGTTGGTAAACGCATTTATCTGCTACTACCAAATATACCAAAAGCTGCAATAAATTTTACTAGCCAATAACTTAATACACGGGGACTCGAGCAGCCAAGGACAGTGTCAAGTAACATCGTGATCTGCTTTGACAGATGCTGCAATACGCAGATGACAGTTGAACCAAAAGTGCATAGAAATGATGACAACCAACAGCAAAATCATCTCAATGCTTATCATACAGAAATTCTCCCAAGTACTACCCAATTTAGACGGTTTAACAACGTTCTCTAATGCACAAGCCGTTTGGGAAATAGAACTAACTTTAATATACCTTTTTCCCCAAAGCAATCACTATTCACTTTAAATTCTGTAACACTATGGCCTTAGCACTTCCTAAACATCACCAAGTGAACGCAAGATTTCATTTTGCCATCATCACAGTTACGTACTTAGTTCAGAATAGTCTCTTCTTACACATAATTAGTGACACATATATAAACAAAAAGAAAAACTTGCAACCCGCCACAGTCACTACAATCAACAGCACTATCCTACCAATCCATTTATAAAAGGAAAGAAAGAAAAGAAAAAAGAATTCACCAGCTCAGGGAATAACAGTAAGAACCGGCAAGCGCCAGTCCTGCCATGGCCGCCAAAGTAACAGCAACGTCCGATGGCGAAGCTCCGGCCTTTCCCGCCGCCGCCGCCTAACATGAATGAAAGAGAAACGAGGCGGTCGAGGGGAAGCCGGACACCCGCCGCACCGTCGGCCGACCCTCCGTCGTCGGCACGAGACGATTTTTCGATAACAAAGTTTAGGCCTTAATCTGATTTTATTTATTTATAATAATTGCATGTTAGCTCGATTAAGCTGTCTTCCACACTCGACTTCCCATAGAAGCAGTATTTGATTGTAATAATTATTTTTTTATACATTCTTTTAAAAAATATAAAGTTTGTTAAAAATTATCATTAAATTATTTTTGTTACAAATATAAAAGTGAAAAAATTATAAAATAATATTCAACAAGGTTATCAGGAGTTTTATGTAATGGTTGGGAAAGAAAAGGTCCACCCTTTTCATTATTTTTTAATATTTTGTGAGTATTTTCAACAAAATTAAATTAGTAATTTATTTACTATTATTTAATTTCTTATATTATTTTAAAATAATACAGCTAAATACCTTATAAATCATTATTACGGTTTATAAATGGAAAAAACAAATGGGAGTGCTTGTTCCTTTGGTTATTTTATTTGAAAATATAAAATTAGAATAGTAACAAATAAAAAATTTGGTTGTTTGAAAGACAACAAATTATAATTTAATAAAAACACTCTTATAAGATATCACAAAATATTTAAAATATAATATATTTTACTTTTTAGAATATTTGAGCCAAATTTCCCTAGTTGCTTTTTACGATGGTAATGACGTAATTTTACAAAAAAATTATCATAAAATTTTATTTAAAATTAAATAAAATATTATGTCATGCGCAACTTATGAGATAAACTTTAATTTTATAAACAAATTCTTATTAAATAATTTCATAGAATATAATCACATGCATAATCTAATAATCATAGATTTTAATATTAAAGATAAATTATAATTAAATAAGAAAGTAAATTATGATAATTTATTTTATTTATTTTATTTTTATTATATTTTAATTAGTCCAAGTCGATAGTTAAAATTTTAGTCTAAACAATTACGTAATATATGTTGAAAAAACCTTCTTTTTACCAAACACGTACATTACGAGCAGGTATCTCTCTACTCCACTCCCATAGCTACTGGCGGTCGGGAATGGTGATAACCTTCACCGCCCTAGCCGCCGCTCACCGATGGCTGTCCCGATAAGCTCGCCAATCCCATCTCTCTGGTACAAAGCGATGGCCGCATTTATAGATTTGGGAAACCAAAGTGTACGGATTGATTCTTTCTTTTCCTTCTGAATTTCTTTTAATATGACCTTTTTATGAGATACATTGTTTGATTTCGTGGTGTTTGGGGAACCGTCGATGGATGATCAGAGCGAGCTCAAAGAGTCACGAGCATGGCCACTACAAGCTTGCTTGTGTTAGGCCCTTGGGTCACCCAAGCTCGAAATCATTATTGGACTTTTTGGCCCTCAAGAGGGACATTAAACAACTAAAGGAAACTCAGTAATAGGCGTCACGGGTCTCTCTTAATCCAAAAACTAGCTTAAAAATAAGACTTTCCATTAGTCAATATACAAGTCACTAACAACCTCTACGACTGATGTGAGACAAACCCAATAACTTGCCCTCAAGGGTTTAAATTTTTTCAAGAAGGTATGAACTTTTTACTCCTTAAAAAAGAACAAAAATCAAAACAACGGCCATTTTCTTGATAGCATGATAAATCATTGTTAACCGGAGTTTTGATGGGTTTCTTGACTTTTGGAGGGTTAAGATTACTTGGGATTTACTCACACGCTGCACGTTTATATGTTGAGACATTTTTTTAGCCAGAATGAAAGAGTGAGGGTTAATAGGACACTAGCTCTACTTTGGGCTAGTTTAGGCTTATGCCATCGAGTAATGTTATAGTTATTCTTTGTCATTTAGTACTCAATTGCAACAATTTGGGTCCACTTTTATTTTATTTATTTCATGTCAATGCTCTAATTCAAAATTTTATGGTTTTGTCAGCATTGCATCTATTTACATCTTTTCAAGTCATTCTCTATCCCAAAATCTTAAGGTCTAAACTCTAAACCCTAAATCTATAAATTTTACACCCTAACCCTTAAATTCTTTTAAAGCACAATTAGGGCATCTGTATTCATGTCTAACCGAGTTCACTATTTTTTTGTACAACAGACCTGATGTCTAGTTTTGTTAATAGCAAACATAATGCTGTTGCTTGAAAACATATAATTCAATGACTTAATTTAGTTAATAGCAATGTTTTTGCATTGCAAGCAAATATTCCTATTTTGTGCTAAGCTATCATACATTTAGCATGATTTGAAGTATCATTGAACATAGCAATTATCTTTTATTCATATTATTTACACAAAATCCACGAGCTTGACTTTTCAATAATGAGCATTGCAAAAGAGGTAGAAATATCAAGCAATTAGAGGATTATCGTCGATCCATCATGGTCTGTGAAACTTGATTAATGGATAAATTGTTAGGATGACTAGAGAATGATGGCGCCCTGGAATATTTCTGTCGTATAAAGGCCGGTTTTCTAGGCGATGGAAAGATTGTATTCTCATTCATCAACATGACGAGCACAAATAATGGATGTTACCGTCTACCGTGTGGAGGCACTCGCGGCGGTATGCGACGGCGGGGAGGGAGCGGAAGAAGGCGGCGAAGATGGTCTCGAGGTGGCGATTGGAGGCGAGGAGGGGGAAGGGGCGGTAGGGGAGGCAGATGCTGGCGAAGGTGGCGAGAAGGGAGCGGCCGTCGCCGACGATCTCGAGGTCGGAGAATGAGAAGGCGGCGGCCGGAGGAGCACGGCGGAGGTAGGAGGTGGGTGGCGGGCAGAGGGAGTGGTGGAAGGCTCTCGCCATGTACGTCTGAGAGGGTCGACTCTTTCTGAATAATAACGGCTCCCTTTTACGGTTGCTATAAAATTCATTGATTAAATAATGCTAATTCACATTTTACAAATTTCCCTAATAACCCGGAAGCAAATATAAATATATAAGAGTTACACTTCGTATAATGGATGTTACCTAACATTGTTGTCTTATTCTACGTCTCTTTATTAGGGGTGTCTATCAGTTCTGTATTCGCATAAATTAAATTAAATTATTTATTATTTAAATTTTTACCTCAAATATCAAACCCGACCATGTCTTTAAAGACATCCGATAAAAATAATGTCAAACCCGACCATTTATGATTTAGGTAAAACCACAATCATCCATTTATTAAAGGAATACATATTTAATTATTTAAATTATATGTTTGAAATTTTTTTAAACTATATAATAATAATTTATGTTTTATAAGGTTAAGTTAAGTGAAAAATATTTTAAAATATAAATAAGATATTTGATAATTTTATTAATAAATTTTAATTTTAAAAATTAATAAAGTATTAATCTTTATAATTAAAAGTATAATATAAGAATCGCGTAGTGGGTATCTATTATTTTATTATTAAACCCAATTATTTATAACCGATACCGTCTCTTTGAAACAAATTTCTATTATAAATTATCAAAAACCAAATTATTTTGGTTTCTGATTTTATTATAAAAAATGTGAAAAAATATACCTTTTCATTAGAGTTAGAAAGAAAGTGTGAGAAATACAATTCTCT
The DNA here is from genome assembly GCA_033002965.1 of Piper betle. NCBI lineage: Eukaryota > Viridiplantae > Streptophyta > Magnoliopsida > Piperales > Piperaceae > Piper > Piper betle. Next base: position 10,777 of record JAURVB010011842.1, on the reverse strand, counting down.
CACAGTTTGTTTATTTTTTGGTTTGCAAGAAAATATGAAAAACATATCAGCTTACCATCTTGATGGAAAAATTTTTCACGGATTATTTTTTAAAAAATATGCAAGAAAATAATAAAAAGTGAAATGATGTTTTAAAATTTTTTTGTTTTTATAAGCGTGAGAAAAAATAATAATAAATAATTATTTTTTCTTTTTCTTTTTTTTTCTCAAATAAGCTATTAAGCCTAAGATACCTCCGGGTTCGGTGGGTCGGATTTGGCGGTTCCCGACCCGACATTCACCCCTTCTCCTTAAATCCACAATCGGACATACTCCCCGGCATACATCTCGGACACGGTCATGGCCGCGGCGGCGACACCCATCTCCGCCGCCTCCTCCGCCGTCGCCGCCACCGCGGGCGTTTTTGGCCACCGCCGATCCCACCCCCTTATCCTCCCCTTCGCTCTTCCTCGTCTCAAGCCTCCAATCTCCACTCTTACCTGCCCCGGCAGCTCCACCAGGTTCTTCCCGAGGCGATTCGGGTTGTCCATGGCGGCGGCGGCTGCCGCAATGGCGGTGGAGAGCCGGAAAGGGAAGAGAATGGCGGTTTTTGACACGGAGGAGGACCTGGCGGCTTCGCTAGCCGAATACACGGCAGGGCTCGCTGGGAAGTTCGCCCGCGAGAGGGGCGCGTTCACTGTCGTCGTTTCTGGTGGCTCGCTCATCAAATCACTCAGGTTTGGCTCTTCGATTCCGGTTGATTTTCGTGATATGAAGGACAAAGTTTCAATCTTTTTCAATATTTTTTGTGGGTATTTTTTTTGGTGTGGGTTGCTTGAATTTTGGGTGTTTTAGGAAGGTGGTGGAGGATCAGTATGTGGGTTCGATCGATTGGAGTAAATGGCATGTGTTCTGGGTGGATGAGCGGGTTGTCCCCAAGGATCATGATGATAGCAACTACAAGCTTGCTTATAATGGATTTCTGTCAAAGGTGGGAAGTTTGTGTTTTTGCAAAGCTGTCTGTTGTTTAATAGTGAAAATGTAGTTGCTTTGACGACTAAGGCCTTATCTCTATTGTATATTTCTGCTCAAATTGTTGGGATTCAATGTTTCCTTCTTGTTTAATAGTTAGTGTATGATGCATTTGTTTGTTGTACTTCTAGGATGATAATTTACATTGAACTTGGAACCTCTGATGGTTAGAACTTCAAGGAACATCAACAGAAGTATAAGGGGGATGATCACTTATAGATATAGCCATGATGGTTGCTGAATTTGCAGTAAAACAGCTGTGATTTATCCCTTTTAGGTTATAATGCAGGTTCCTATCCCTGCTGGGCAAGTTTACGCCATTAACGATGCCCTTTCAGCTGAGAGAGCGGCAGAAGATTTTGAGACTTGTTTAAAGCATCTAGTTCGAAAAAATGTTATAGCCAAGTCTTCCATCACTGGTTTCCCCAAATTTGATCTGATGCTTCTGGGAATGGGTCCTGATGGTCACGTTGCTTCTCTTTTCCCGGGCATCCACTTGTTAAAGAGAGTGAGAAATGGGTTACATACATAAAGGATTCTCCAAAGCCACCGCCAGAAAGAATTACTTTAACTTTTCCTGTTATAAACTCATCTGCACATGTCGCTCTTGTTGCCACCGGAGCTGGTAAAGCAGATGTTGTTCGCAAAGCTTTGGGCAATGAGAAGACCTCTACCTCTCTTCTTCCTGTAGAAATGGTGTCCACAGTAGAAGGTGAGACGACATGGTTTTCTGACAAAGATGCGGCTTCCAAGTTGTGAAGTGTGTTGTATGATGTATCCTTTGGATAGACATGTCAAAGTGGCGAGTTTTTAGTTGTTTGTTTGGCTTCATGGTGTCTGTTGAAGATCATATATCAATAAGTTACTTGCTTTGTGTTGCAGATAATGACTCAAACTTTATATATATGCATGAGAAATGAAGTTCTGTTGTACTTGTGTATAAACTGCGATAATTAGCATTAGTTATGCAGGTGGAGCGTACCTAGTCCTCAAATTTGGCTTTCTTTAGCTATCACATTGAGTAGTTTTGTATTTAATATGTTGTGTTAAGAACCATATACCTTCCCCCTCAATATTTTATTTCTTTTGTGCCAATTAAACAATCCTTAATGGAAAATAATTGCGTTGAATCAGTGAACATTATTAGAAAATTTGACATCCAGAGTTTTTTGTCAGCAGCGACTTTTCAACAATTAAAATAAATCAATAATGTAGTTTAAAGCCCTATCGAATAAGCTGAGAATCAATTGAATTGATGATTTTTTGTAAATTTAGTTAACAATTAATTTTACAATTCCTATCAAAATTAAAAGTATTATAAATTTTGTAGCCAAAACTATAATACCCTGATTTCGGTTCAACTACGAATTGAATCAGAAATTTTATAATCAAGTCGAGTCATATTTAAAGTTGTTAGTTTATAAGACTTGATCAATAATAAAGAATGAAATAACTTGCTTAGTATTAAGAGAATGAAAGACATTGTTAAATTTGCGTGAAAACTTATCACATACAAATAAAAGTATGAAAGAAAGTAACTCTGCCAAGCATAAGTATGTGTAGCATTTATCTATCTGCCCATCAAAGCTGACTCAAGATCATAAAATCTACATATATAATAGAAAAAAGTAAGTAACTAGTATTACTAGTTTAGAAATAACTAATAATCAAACCGGTACAGGAGAGCTGACTTTCTTATTAAATAAAATCATTTATATATTTCTACATTAGAAACTTTTATAAGCGAACTAATCAGGGGCCGTTGGCCTTGACTCGACAACATCCTATTCTAACTCGTCAAGATGCCTCGATAAATTTTCAAATTATTCTTTGCGCGGGAAAATCAATTATCCTAAAAGCCTCTAGATCCTCGGTATCACTCCTGGCTCTGAGCTCAAAGGACGAATACTCTCAGGTATTCCCCTTCAATATCCTTTAAAACCATAAGTCTATACATGTGCAACATTGCAGTACCTATAATCCTCCACATTTCTCTGGATTTGTAGAACTTAAAGGTGGAGTTGTTAGATCCCTTGGGAATGGAATGACCCGTTAACAATCCAGAGTCCGCTTTGACTAGCACATGCCCGCTCGCAGTTCACATGAGTGGAGTTTCCCTTATCTTTTATCTCACTGGAAAGCTCAAGGAAACTATATACACATAGGTCTGGGTAGGGATTTATCTAATAAGCCCGAAGGCAACTTGTAATGGCTCTTATTTTCGAAATCAGACTCAAAGGATCTCATCATCGAGGGTTATTAATCACGAAAGTAAAATATGTTTAAATGACCCGTATTAAGTGGGGTCCGATAAAATAACCATTTAACATGTCCTATGATCTGGAAATCAAATCAGCAATAGATTATAGTGATAAAAACTAAGAAGAATCCTAATGGACCTACGGTTTAAGCTTTAAGTGTGATGTCTCATCTACGGCGAGCTCGGATTCTTAAACTTACATCGAAACCCATTGTTAAATAAAATACTAATATATTTATATGATGGATACTCGGGATGTGTGCTCACATCATCAATACATTCTAATAAAGAAAGTAGTGCCAAATAAATCAATAACTAAACATCCACTATGCAAATTGAGACATAATAAAGAAAATAATTAATAAATAAAAATAAATATACTTATGAATAAATAAATAAATAATAAATACATGAAAATAAATAATACTCTAATCATAAAATAATAATATAATTTTGCTATATAAATACACGGCTAACACGAGTAAATATCAACATATACTCATTTTAGAAAACATATAAATAAATAAATAAAAATGGGATAAATAGGTAAATAAACAAATAGTTAATATTAATTAATCATGAATAATACTAATAATAATAATACTAATAATATATCTATCTGATACTGAAATACATAATTAATACAAATAAATAAAAACATATAAGGGATAATCAAATAGATAAATAAATAAATAAAATTTAGTAAACATGAATAAAATTAATATAATAAGTAAATATTTTAAAAATAATAACAAACAATTACATAAGCATTCATTATATACGACAAACACATAAACAAAAAAAATGAATAAATAAATAAATAACACTTATAACATTAAAATATACTAAATAACGTGAATATGTATCTAAACTAACGTAGATGTTCTTGAATTATAAAAAATGGTGGAAAATAGCCGAAAATGATCTAAAAATGAGTTAAACCAGGTTAACTAAACAGAACCAAACCAGGTTGGTTGAGTTAACTTTGCCTGGGTTAGAAAAGTTGGTGGGCTGAGTTGGCTGAGCTGCTCTGGATTGATGGACGTGGATACAGATGAGGGCAAGCAGGTGGATGCGAGCGGGTGAATAGAACCCGGGCTGGCGGACGCGTCACGGGCAAACGGAGCCCGAAGGGTCGCCGGAAAATGCCTGCCGCAGCGTGACGGAGGTTGCCTCGAGTCGCGATCGACCGAGGGCGTCAAGGTAGAGGTGATAGAGGTGGTCATCGGCCAGGTCTGGCCGGCTACTGGCCGGAATCGCCACCGGTTGTGGTGGCGTCATCGACAGTGATCGTGACCACGACAGTGCTCATGGGAGGTCTCAAAATGAACCTATCTAAGTGGTTGACCTCATTCGAGGCAGCTTGCAGGCGCCGAAAAATAGCTTGAATGACGGCGACGATGGTGGAATACTGACTGACAAAAGATGTCGCCGGCGGCGACTACGGCTGCACCAAGGGTGGTGACTGGTATGGAACTATAGCCGGCCGTGAAGCAGTCATGGTTGTGCGGGTCTTGTGGCCAGGGGCGGACCAGAGACTCGCTAGTGGCAAGTGGAAGCGGTGACGACACTAGGGGTGGAAATCTTCTAAAATTATGGGAAAATCTTTGAACAATAACTAGGTGAAGCTAGATAACTAGGGGCTGACCTATATGACTTTGATCTTGCCACATGGCATGATTTGAATGTCTGACAACTTGTGGACCTAGTGGGGCCCACCTATGGGTATATGCAATATATATATATCATAAGGAAAATTTGGATCGAGACCGTCCAAAGTTAAAACTGACTAGAGTCCTAAAAGTAACTATAAAAGCGAGAATTAAGGCAAGGAAGGCTAAATGAGCCTCGAAACTCTAAACTCAATTGATTGGAAAATCTATGACTCACATCAATATGGGCCCACAGGGCAATCCGCTAGTTTGAAATCCCTAAGATGCATGTAAATAAGATACCTTGAAAATTTTAAACGAATACTAAATACTACAACGGCATAGATCTAGGACTCTAACTTGTAGGTGTCTCATCCTCACGTGGTCTAACATCTGGTGTGCTAGGAGAGTACACTAAGCTGAAAAATCCTACTAGGTATGTACATCATTCTAGTTGTGGTGATGTGAAGATCTTTGTCTTAGTCACAATGGTGTAATGAAATGCTAAATAGGAGATTGGGTGGCTCAAAAGTATGGGTAGGCCCATGGACATGTTTCTAAGATCATCATGATTGGACTCTGCCAAAGGTAGCCAGCCTATGGAACAACCAATCAATGATGAGTTTAAGAGATGACTCCTAAATAGATCTACTTCAATCAACTAACAGTATACATGTGTTTCTCGATACCGTACTAGTCAAGCACTTCTAAATGGGTGAGGTTCAAATAACCCAAAGATCCACTATCTCCCCTCGAGTCTACGGGGACTCATAGTGGCTTTTGATACATGTCTCGTCTGCTCTTTAGTGGTGTGTGACTTGTTATCCCGTACTAATTTGTACCACTGATCTTGACTAACATGACTTCTACCACTATGGTAGATTCTTAAGGAAAGCTATAAGTCAAAATTTGCATACACCGGTATCCCTCTATCTGGTCAATATGGTTTGGTTTGACTAGAATCCCTCTGTGTGTTGTTCCCAAGCTAGGGTGAAGTCGTCGCCTCAAAACTGGGTTGCCATCGGCTACTTGCACTGTAAGCCCTAAACAGTACCATGAAGGCACCTCGTATACTTTGGGCAAAGTTTAAATTATATGTCTCAAAGTAAGGACCTAATCGTATTGGTGGAGCACGAGGAAATCACTATCTCCCTGAAGGACACTCCCTCACTGAACCCACCATCTAAGCCAAAGGCTCTAATATGAGTTGAACTCCTCTCGATGGTTGGGCTCATACTACATATCTAACCATTTACTAATCATCTGATCTATATACCCTTGCTATAGCCCATATGTATGCTATCATGATAAGTGAACAATTTGACCACTGTGGCCTTCCCATTTGGAAGTCATATTGCCATATTCTTTGACTTTGTCTATATACACCCCTATAAGACTGTCACTAATACTGTATGATGATGCTATCTTGCAATACACATTTGACCTAAGGATGTCAGGTTAGTGCGATGGTATACAAGATGGCTGGTGAAGTCGATCTTGTGCCATCAATTCAAAATAACCTTAGTACTCTTGACTCTCTTATGTCCTAGTGATGCTTCTGTAGCTGTACCATGCCCTCAATCTCTAACCCTATTCGGCTTAGAATATTGTGACATGCGGTCTTTGTACAAGGCTAAGAACATCCTTAAGTAGTTGTCCTCCTATAGGGTGAGGTAACTACTTGGCCTTTGCTTTCAAAATAATAGCATACTTGAATAGGGGTAGTGCATCACAAACTATGGTTGTGCATCACAGATGGTGGTTGTGCAACTTGGACGGCGGTTGTGCAGCTTAGTCGGCGGTTGTGCACCTCTATCAGTAGTTGTGCACCTCGAATGATGGTTGTGCAACTTAGTCGGCGGTTGTGCAACTCAATCGGTGGTTGTGCATCATAGACGGTGGTTGTGCTATCCAACTACTGGAGAACTGATCCTAACGTGTATATTGTATCTTACTCCTGTCTCTGACGTGTCTTCCTCCAAGTGTCTGTCTCCCCAGAGGTGGCTGCTAACAACTTGGCTCAGGATATCCAACCATGCGTGTCTAATCCAGAAGGGTCTGGATTAAATGGGTGACAAGTACGATAATAAACCAATTCTGAGCCTACACTGGTCTCCTGAAATTTGGAGTGACTGTTCCCATAAGCGTTGACTGGTTCTCAATAGCAATCACCGATCTGGTCCTAGCAAATTGAGTGAAATCTAGTCAATTGATTAAATCACTGGTCAAAGGTAATCTCACTCATCCTCAGTGTGTTCATGCATCTGTCTGTTGAAGAATGACCAACAATACTGTTGGGACAGACATACACTAGTGGAAGAAAGGGAGGCGGTGAAGTGTTCATGGGGCTGTAGATCCACCTCGCTATTCATCTTCATCCACTGTTATCTCCTGAAAGTAGTCCATCTCAAGTCATTTGCCCAAACTCTAATCTATGCTCCAAGTAATCCAAGTGCTCCAAGTGCTTAAGTGGATCTGTTGGCATAGCCACATCCTCTATCCATAAGGATCTATCTGAAGGTCTAAGTTCTCTAAGGTAGACCTCGACTATGCCTAATCGATCTATTTAAGGCACTCGATGGTCCATGCTCATGTGTCACATAATTATGTGAGTATCTCCATACTCGAAGCTCCCTACTGGTACCATCTCTTATAACTCCATCTCATAATGTACACCATGTCCCAAAGAAAGCATTATGTAGTGACATGCAGAAGGACAGACAAGTGTTGTAATGTCCCTTGTGTTAGGTAATCTTGGTCACAATTTGACTCAACTTCAGCTATCTGAACATGTGGACACTCTTAAGTTGTCCAAATCTATGGCACAATAAAAGAGAAGGGCTGAGTCTCTAAGCATATCATAGCATGCCTGTGAGATCCATGCTTGCATCTACTACAATCATGATCTTATATCCATCTCATAACTTCTCTATAACTACTAATACTGAAACATACACTGCTCAGGTCTGACTTAGAACAATCTGAAAATCTAGAGAAAAGACCAAAGGAAATACATATCCGGCTTGAGCTAAGGACTGCTCCACACACTTGACTCAAAACAAAAGGTCTTTCATCTCAATCAACCAAGACATGGCTCTGATGCCAAAACTGTAACACCCTAATTTCGGTTCACCTAAGAGCTGAATCAGAAATATTATGGATTGAGTCGAGTCATATCTAAAGCTACTAGTCTATAAGACTCGATCAAGAGAATGGAAGACATTGCTAAACATGCATGAAAATTTATACTAATATAAATAAAAGTATGAAAGAAAGTAACTCTGTTGGAGGCTTCAAATGTTGTAGCTTATTTATCGTCCCACCAAAGCTGACTAAAGATAACATAACCTACATATATAATAGCAAAAATATCAGTAATGAGTGTTATCGATCCGGAAAATAACTAGTATAAACTGGTATGTGGAATCTGATATTCCATGAGAAAGAAAACAATATACATATCTTCATGTGAACTCTCAAGGGAACTAATCAGGAGCTGTTAGACCTCAACTTGACAACGTCTCATTCTGACTCATCAAATGCTTCAAGCATTTTCTCATTTTCTTTTCTAACCCTTGGGACTACCAAGTATATCCTAAAGCCTTCTACATCCTTTGTATATCTCCTGGCCCTACAGTACTAAGGTTGAGTACTCTCAAGCAATCACCTTCAGTACCCTTTTAAACCACATGTGTGTTATGACTCTTCTAAGTTTTTATCTCTATGTTCTCATCATTGATTTGATTTCTAGATTGCATGACGTGTTTAGTGGCTATGTTATCAAATCCTACTTTAGCACATGTCATTTAGTCGTATTTTACTTTCGTGATTAATAACCCTCGAGGATGAGATCCCTTGAATCTGATTTCGAAAACAAAATCTACAGCAAATTCCCTTTGAGCCTATTATATAAATCCCTTCTAGCCTATATATGATTTTATCTAATTTTCAGTGAGATGAGAGATGGTGAAATTGATTCGCATCGTTTTTGAGCGAAGCACGTGCTAGTTAAAGCGGGTTCTGAATTGGTGAGTTAGCCATTCTATTTTTGAGGGATCCTATCAACTCTATCGTTTGATTTTCCTCACACTCGGAGAAACGTGAAGGTTTATAGGTACTGTTTGCTATAGCGCCGTCCGACATGTAGTTTAAAGGAGTATCAAAGGAGCCTACCTGAGAGTACTCAGCCTTCAGTAATCAGGGTTAGAGAGATATACAGAGGATGTAGAGCGTTTTAGGATATACTAGTAGTCCCAAGGGACAAAAAAGAAAATGAGAAAATGTTGAGGCATCTGACGAGTTAGAATGAGATGCTGTCAATGCCGACGCTAACAGTTCCTGATTAGTGTCCTTTGAGAGTTCACATGGAGGATATGTATATTGTTTACTTTCTCGTTGAATATCGATTCCACTTGCTAGTTTCGTACTAGTTATTTTTCTGGACTAGTAATAACTATTACTAATGTTTTTGCTCTTATATATGTAAGCCTTAGTGATCCTGAATTGGTTTTGCTGCAAGACAGATAAACACTAAACATACTTGAGATGAACATAGTTTTTTATTTTATACTTTTATTAATATTTGATGAGTTTTCACGCATATTTAGTAATGTCTTCCATTTTCTTAACACCTAGTGGGTAATTTTGACATATATTATTTATCAAGTTTATAGATTATCAGCTTTAGACATAATCCTAACTCGATCGTAACATTTTTGATTCGATTTTTAAGTGAACCGAAATCGGGTATTACAAAAACAATTATACGACAGAAGGTGGGGAGTTGTTTATGTTTGCTTCCTAGCCTCTAGGGTGGCTGTTGTAGCATAGGTTAGGAATTGAATTGCTAACCTAGCTAGATGAGAACTAAGTGGTGAAGGCTAACACTACACACCCTAACATGACCTAACAGACCTTAACACTTACTTGTTATTAGGCAATCGTATCTAATCAAACCATGGCTATGACACCAACAAGCATATGCAGATCCAATAACACGAACTTGGAAACAGACCTAAATTTCATATAACAGATTTGACACTTAAACGAGAGAGACCTAAACTGACATAGAACAGACTTCAACAGACCTAAAACAACAATTCAGGACAGACCTTAAATTTTAGAAAACAGATTAACTGCCTAACATGCTGGACAACAAGGTTCAACCACACCCCTAACATGCCACGAACTACTCGAATGTATGACAACTACATGAATGAGAAATGGAATGGGCAGCTGAAACATTAGCACATGAATGACCACGATCTACTCTTAGAAATTGCATGAACAATGCATAATCCATGGTTTCATTTTTATTTTTTGGAACTTTTTTTGACCTGATGGTCATTTTGTTCTCTTTCTTGACCTATTATGTTAGTTTAAGTCTTATTTCCAATATTTCAGAAGTTTATTAATTTGATAAAGCTTCATGAATACTCAAATTGCAGGACTATTGGTGCCTAAAGCAATATCAAACTTCAACTACAACATTTACATATTTATCATATTTCGTGTATACAAGTCCACGTCGATTATATTAATTCCATATTTGTATGCTTCTTTTAAAAAAATTGATTAAAATGATTCTGATTAGTTTGGAGTCAGCTTTAAGGCGACCCTGCTGGTAAACACTAGAGTTGAGTGCCGAGTTTTTGGTTTGCTTGTGAGATAATTTTGAATTAAGAGACTTGTTTGTGCAACTCGGAGTAGAATCATCAATACCGGTACTCAAAGCAAACCAGAGCAACATATAATAATATCATGGATCATGAAATCAAACACAGAAGCTAGAACAGATTATGGATCATATATAATCCTTCTCATGTATATATGACACCAACTAGATCACGACTCA
>JAURVB010011841.1:0-18212 GCA_033002965.1 Piper betle | reverse complement strand
GTCTATTTTCTCTACTATTCCCCTTACTCTGAGCAACGTCTTCTCTGACTCCGGTGAGGCAGGGGCATGGCGACCTGGGCACTTTTCTCGGTTGGGCACTGACAAACTCCTCTTTCCCTGGGTGACCAGAGATGGTAATGGGCTGCCGGCAACCAGTGATGGATAGTAGTAAGAATTCCTCCTAATCCGTCCCCTGTGTTTACATGCAACAAAGAAAAAATTTCCTATCGAGCAAACGTACTGCAGCAAGGCTGTTGGGTTGTCCCTCCTCTATAAATACAGGAACTTAAAACCCTATTTTGGGGTAAAACTAAGATTTTGCAGATTTGGTTGGTTGAAAGGAATAAAAGCAACGTACGATGCTTTTCTTGTTTAGTTTTTGGTTTTTGGGTTTTGGAGAAAAACTGCTGCTGCTGCAAGGGGAGAAAGAAAATTGTGTAGATTGAAGAAAGATGAGCGTTTTGTTGAGATTCGCTTGCATATCGTCAATAGTAAATTTGCCAAGTTCTTATCTTTAATCCATAATTCTTTATTTTCTTTCTTGGCCATTACAAATTTTGTAGAAAGTACAGTAAATTGGTATTGGAAAGTTTGTTCTCCTATGGATCTATTTTGTATCAAAATTGTGATATAGTGAATTTGATCTGGCCGTTTGCCTTGTGGTTTTTCTCAAATTTGAGGTTTTCCATGTAAAATTATCTTGTCTGATCTCTCTATTTTGTTTTAGTTAATCCCAACAAGTGGTATCAGATCCAAGTTAATTGGTTTGGATATTGGAAGCTTTGGTTGTTGATATTTGATGCCCGTTAGGTGTTCCACAAAATTTCTAAGAGCCTAGTTGGTGTGTCTGTGATTTATATTTCAAGAAGATGACTGATGAGAAGTATGTTAGGATGATATCTCTTAAGGGGTGGACTAACTAGCACTATTGGAAAGGAAAATTGATTGATATTCCAAGGATTTGTATGAACCTATAATTGTCGCGAAGCATGGCATAGGTAACTGAAAATGACTAGAATAAGTTGGATAGGAAGGCTATGGCCTGTTTGAGACAATGGGTAGATGAAGTTCTGTATCATCATGCTTCTGAATTGACGTCCTCAAAAACAATATGGGATAAACTTTAGGAAGTCTATGAGAGGAATACTATTGGCAACAAAACCCTTTTGATAAGGAAATTAGTGAATTTGAGGTATAAGGATGGAAGTGACATAAGTGAGCATCTCAATGAGATGAAGAGTATTATAACTGAACTTGTCAGGATGAAGATGACTCTAGATGAGGAATGGCAAGTTATCCTTCTCCTCAACACTTTGCCAGAGAGTTGGGAAATATTGGTTATATCTTTGAGCAATGCTGCTCTAGATGGAAAACTCACAATGGACATGTTAACAAGTAGTTTACTAAATGAGGAGGTGAGAAGAAAATATCTACCAACTTAATGGTCTCATGCATTAGTTTCTGAAGAGGCAAGAGGCAGATCGAGAAATAGAGACATAAACTGAAGGCACAAGAGTCGAGGAAGGTCTAAATCTAGGAAGCACTTGAAGTGTTGTTATTGTGATAAGACAGGTCATATGAAGAAGGATTGTTCGAAGGTCAAGAAAGACTTGATTAATAGGGACAACAAGGATTAAGGAGAAACGAACACTAATGTTGTAGATGATGACATGGCAATTTTTCTGATTGTAGGAATGATTGTTTGACAGTTGGTTGTGATGCTAGTTAGGTAGTTGACCCGAGAGCATCATTTCATGCAACTCCAAGTAGAAATTTCTTTACTGCCTATGAATCTTCCGATTCGGGTATAGTGAAGATGGGAAATAGTGATACTTCGAAAATTGTGGGATATGAGATGTTCATATAGTAACAAACACAGGTTACAGATTGGTGCTTAAAAATGTCAGATATATTCTAAATTTGATGATGACTTTGTTGCCAATGGGAGTGCTTGATGATGAAGGATTTGGTTCACAATTTGCACAAGGTGTGTGGAAACTTGTGAAAGGTTCTCTTTTTGTTGCTAAGGGAATAAGTGTTGTAGTTTGTACAAGACTTAAATGAGTCTAGTTCAAGGGAGGTAAATATCTCCTCATTTGATTCCACTACTGATTTATGGCACCATCGATTAGGACACATGAGTGAGAAGGGACTACAAACATTGAAGAAGCTAAATCTCCTTGCCAAGGTTAAGGACATTACAATTAGTCCTTGTGACGATTGCTTGGTCAGGAAACAACATAGGACATCCTTTACAAGCACAAGTATAAGGAAGTCAGAAGTTCTTGAGCTAATACACACTGATATGTGTGGGCCTATGGAGGTAAAATCTCTTGGCGGTTCTATTTATTTTCTCTTTATTATTAATGATACTTCTAGGAAGGTGTGGGCTTATGACATGAAAAATAGAGGTGATGTTTTTGACATCTTTTAGAATTTTCATGTATTGGTTGAAAAAGAAACTGGTAAGCTCTTAAAATGCCTTAGAAGTGATAATGGTGGTGAATATTGTTCTGTTGAGTTTGATGAATATTGTAGCAAGCATGGGATTAGGCATGAGAAGACGGTTCCTTATACTCCTCAACATAATAGAGTGGCTGAAAGGATGAATAGGACCATCTCTTAGAGGATGAGAAGTATGTTGTCTTTCAGCTAAGTTGCCTAAAAGCTTCTGGGGTGAGGCTATGAGTACAGCTTGTTATTTGATCAACAAATCTCCCACACATGCCCTGGACAGTGACATATCAGAAAGGGTTTGGAGTGACAAAAAAGGTAAATTATTCTCATTTGAGAGTCTTTGGCTGTAAGGCTTTTGCACATGTGCCTAAGGAACAAAGGGCTAAGCTTAACTCTAGAGCCGTGGAATGTATTTTTCTGAGATATGGTGATGATAAGTTTGGATACAAACTTTGGGATCCTAAGAATAGAAAACTTATTCGAAGCATAGATGTAGTTTTCAGGGAGAATCAAATAGTTAAGGACTTTGGCAAAGAAGAAGTTCCTCAAACTAAATCTCATGAAATCTTGGAAAAGATAAAAGATCTTTCAACCTTAGCTAGAAATGAAGAGACGGCTCAAGATGAGCTAATTATTTCCCCACCTAGTGATGATGAGGGTGAGGATGTGGTGTCTGATGATATTTCTTATGAGTTTGTTAATGATGTTGGATAGGAACAAGTAGATTCTGATCAAAAGCAGCCAACTAATGTGAAGAGATCAGCTCATGAACTAGTTTCATCAATAAGATATCCATCATCAGAATATGTGACAATTACTGAATGTGGAGAATCAGAAAATTTTTAGTGAGGTCAAAGCTCATGTAGAAAAGGAGAAGTGGTTGAAGGCAATGCAAGATGAGAAAATCTTTGCATGATAATCACACCTATGAGTTGGTGGATCTTCCTAAAGGGAAGAGAGTATTGAGGAACAAATAGGTCTACAAGATCAAATATGAAGAAAACAACACACAACCAAGGTACAAGGCAAGGTTGGTGGGGAAGGGCTTCGGACAGGAGAAAGGTATTGATTTCAATGACATTTTTTCTCCTCTTGTTAAAACGTCTTCGATTAGAATTGTTCTGGCTTTGGCTACAAGTTTGGATTTGGAAGTTGAACAGTTAGATGTGAAGACGGCCTTTCTTCATGGTGATCTTGAGGAGACTATATGCATGAAGCAACTAGAAGGTTTTGAAGTCGGAGGAAAGGAACAGATGGTATGCAGAATGAAAAAGAGTTTTTATGGTTTGAAGCAAGCTCCTAGACAGTGGAACAAAATGTTTGATTCTTTTATGGAAAAGAATGGGTACAAGAAGTCTATTTTTGATCACTGTGTGTTCATCAAGAGGTTTGATGATGGTGACTTTATTATTGTGTTGCTTTATGTGGATGACATGTTGATTATAGCACTTGATGGAGCCAAGATTGCAAGTTTAAAGAAGAACTTGAATAAATCCTTTGCAATGAAGGATTTGGGAGTGGCAAAGCAAATCTTGGGAATGTCCATTCGGCGTGACAGGGGAGCTAGAAAGCTTTGGATGTCATAAGAAAAGTACATAGAAAAGGTACTTGAAAAATTCAACATGAAAGATGAAAGCCGGTTAGAGTTCCACTTAGTGGTCACTTCAAGTTGAAGAAAAGTGACCTAAGTGAAACAGAGATGAAGGAAATGAGAAAGTTTCCTTATGCTTCTGTAGTTGGTAGTTTGATGTATGTTATGGTTTGTACAAGGCCGGATATAGCATATGCAGTTGGAATGGTTAGCAGACATTTAGTAAATTCGAGCAAAGAACATTGGCAAGCAGTTAAATTGATAATGAGGTACATCCAAAAGGTGTTTGTGTTTTGGAAGTGATAAACCTTTGTTGGTTGGCTACACTGATGCAGACATGGCAGATGACTTGGAGACAAGAAGGTCAACATCTGGGTTTGCTATTAATTTTGCTAATGGGGCTGTGTCTTGGCAGTCTAGGTTGTAAAAGTGTGTTGCATTATCCACAATTGAAGCAAAATTTATTGCTGCTATAGAAGCTTGCAAGGAGATGCTATGGACGAAGAGATTTTTGAATGAAATTGGCATTAAACAGGAGAGATACATTGTACACTGTGATAGCCAGAGTGCGATTCACCTGAGTAAGAATTGAAATTTTCATTCAAGGAGCAAGCACATTGATGTGAGATATTATTGGATAAGAGATGAGTTGGAAAGTAAATCTCTTGAGCTAACAAAAATTTATATTGAAAGGAATATTTCAGACATGATGACTAAGGTTGTAACACCCCGTTTCGGCTCACCCGTGAACCGACCCGGAAATGTCACTGGCGACCGAACCGTTCGCTAATCTACTGGGTTCGGTTAAGCCGACCCGGATCTACCCTCGGTGTCTCAAGATGGAGATGCAAACATGAAATGCATGGATGGGATGCGTGGGTTCTAACGTAGTCCTACATGCATGCTATGATGTACAAGCAAAGACAAGACAAAATAATAAATGAGAAACCAAAAGAAAATATATACTATTTTATAAAAATACGGTAACACATAATAATCTACCATGACATTCAACCATTATCTCATTCGTTTTTACCTGAGCCGAGTCTGAACTCCAAAGCTCCCTACTCATTCATATTTATCCATTCATTTCATATCAAGCAATTTATCTAAACAAACACATCAAAATTATCATTCACGTAGCAATAACACACCGTCATTATAGATTACACGCGGCAGGTACATGTGTGCGCGGTTCCGTGCTGCTCCTCCGCAGTCCCGACAGCTTTCATCCCTCGCATTTCTCACCTACATATATATAGAAAAACCGTCAGTAACGAGTGTTACCAGCCCGGAAAATAACTAATATCAATCTGGCACAGGAGAGCAAACTCTCCTGTTGAATGAAAACCATATACTTCCTCAAGAACTCTCATCAGGGCACATACGGGAGCCGTCGCCCTCGGGTCGACAGCGTCCCCCTATCTTTCACATTCTCATGCCTCGGCCATTTCTCTATTGCTTCTCGCATCAAATCTCATTCCTTTCCGCCCTCTGCACCTTCCATATTACTCCTGGCCTTGAGCACGAAGGCCGAGTACTCTCAGGCAGTCGCCTTCAGTACCCTTTGAAACCACAAGTCTAGACATGCGCTGCAATGCAGTACCCGTGAACCTCCACACTTCTCCGGGTTTGAGGAACTCAAAGGTGGAGTTGTCAGGATCCCTCGGGAATGAAACGGCCCGCACACCATTCCAGAGCCCACTATCGACACACACGTGCCCGCTCGCGTAGCACGGTAGTCGGATTTCCCTCATTCAATCTCTCACAAAAACACGAAAACTATACATATATATAGGTCTGGGTTGGGATTTATACAATAGGCCCGAAGGCAACGTGAGCTGGATCTGAAGTTCGAAAACAAACTCGAGGGATCTCATCCTCGAGGGTTATTAATCCGAAAAAACTGTTGGCTAAATGGCCCGAGTTAAGTGGGATCCGATAAAACGCCACTTAACTCGTCCTGCACATGATAAATCAAATACACAATAGAGTAGCGTAAATCAGAGAACGAGTCCTAAACGGACCTGGTAGAAGCTCCAAACGGGTCCACGCGCCTAGGCGGCGAGCTCCTACACCGTACCTACACAATCAAGCTAAAAACTAACGCCCGCATGATGAATCACACATCCTATAGCATGCACACACAATCAACACAATCACGCATCAATCAACACACATCAACCTATATCAATTCTAGCAAGTCTACTTAGGCTAGTTTGCATTAGATCATGATCATTACCTAGTTACCCTAATTGGTTTCTTAGTCTCCATTTTTAACACCACTCAATCAAACAAATTTCATATTTTATCCTTAATCAAATCTACATTTATATATATTATTATAACACACAATTCACCAATCCTAGCATGCAATTCTAATAATCAATACTTTCAAATAATTAAGTTAAAATAAATTATACCTCGCGTCGTCGAAAATCGGCGACGGCTAGGGTTTCCGTTTCGCGGCTCGAAACTCGAATTCGGCACCTAGCGGCGTCCGAAGTTCGATCAGATTGGACCGGGTGTGTTCGGCGGATGATCCGGCGAATTTCCCACGAATCCAATTTTCCGGCGGTTCCGGCGGTTTTCCGGCGAGTGTCGGCAGTTTTCGGCGGATTCCGACGGTTTTCCGGCGATGATTCGGGACGGAGCAATCAGGGGGTCTATCGGCACCAGCTCGACGAGCTTGGTCCAATGGTGGTGTCAAACAGGGTAGCCGAGGCGGCGATGGCCGTCGACGGCGGCATCGAAAATGGGCGGCGGCGGCGGTGTGCTCCGATCGAGGCTCCGGCCGGCCTCGACGGTGGTCGGGATGGTGGGGAAATGTCGGCGATGGCGAGGGGTGGTCGTCAGGGTCACAGCGGCGGCGGCGTGGCCCGGACGGTGGCTGAATCCGATGTGGCAGAGCGTCGAGGTGGTTCGCGGGCTGATTCTGGCGTCGTGGCGAGCGTGATGGCGGCCGGGGCTGGTCGGGGTGGCACGGTGACTGCAAGGCGGGGCAGGGCGGCGTCGATCGACGGCCAGGCGGCGTTGGCCGTGGCGGCGGTGGCGCGCGAGCAGTGGCGCGGCGGTTAGGGTTTGGGCATGGGGAGAAAAGGTCGGGAATGGAGAAAAGTACACTCCAATGGCAGTTTCGTAATTAAGTATTGACTCGATCCCTACTCGAGTCAAAATAATAACTAGTTCGTAATAAATTCTAAAAAATCTAGAAAAATATTGAAAAATTCCATAAAATAAAACAAACACAATAACATCCAAATGGCATGCTCTATAACTAATAACCCACCCGAATATAATCCAACGCGTACCTAATGCGTTATTCGGCCTAAAACTATTTCTACGATCAAACATATAAAAGAAAAAAATACTGCATACTTTCATATATTCTGATAACTCATCTCTCACCATCTCCTCGACGTTATCATCATATATTCCGGTACACCTGACTCTCATCGCTCATAACTCACGGCTGGCCTCGACTCAGCACGCGGTTCATGAAACTGACTCGACTCGAACCAACGGTCGACCGACTGGTTCGGTAACGTAAAACTCTGAACTCGAGTCACGGGTTTTACAACCTTCCCTCCTTATAAAAATTTCGTCCTCGAAATTTTAGATTAAGGAGGTTTCATTCTGGTAGCTATCTGCTAAATGTGAAATCCGAGGTGAGACGCTTGCGTACCCGTCACGTTTGTCGTATCCTCCAGTGCTTCAGCAATCGTGGCTGTGTCCATCCCAGCTGTCCATGGTGGTACCGAGACGGACGGTCCTGTTGGTGGTGTCGTTTGCATTCCGCTCTGATCCAAGGCCTGGTGTTCTTGTCCTGTCATGATAGCTACAAGTCCTCTCTGCTGCTGCCTTGGTGGCTGTCGGTCTCCGCCTCTCTGGCCTTGACCTCGGCCTTGCTGACCTCTCTGCTGTGGTTGTTGCTGGGGAGCTGGGAGTGTAAGTCTCTGCAGAGGTGCTGGGAGTGTCACCTGTTGGGTCTGGCCGGTTGGACATGTTGCAGCTCTATGCCCTGGTTGACCGCAACAATAGCACACGTCCGTGCCTACACTGCACTCTGCAGCTTTATGTCCTCGCTGACTGCATTTGTAGCATGCGTCTGTGCCTGCTCTGCACTAACCTCCATGACGACGTCGGCAATTCTGATAGAAGGGTGCTCTGTAGCCCTTAACTTGGGCATCCATAGCCCTCATGGCAACTGGTGCATCTAATTGATGTCTCTGTTGTTCTCCCTGCTCTGGCTGATATGGCCTCGAATGTTGCTGCCTCCGGTCAACATCCCGGAGAGGTCTAGCAGCTATAACTCAATCTGCCTTGCCTGCAGCTCTCACAACATCACCAAAGGTAGCGAACTTCCTATCCAAATAGGCCATCCTGATCTCGTGATGGAGGCCTTCGTAAAAACGTTCTATCCTTCTTTCTTCAGTGGACACCAAGTCTGCTGCAAATTTCTCCGGAGCTCTGAACCTAGTCTCGTATTGTACCACTGTCATAGGCCCTTGCCTCAACGTCTGGAATTCCCGTTCCTTTCTCTTCCTGACGTTTGGCGGGAAATACTTTCCATCGAATTCCACCCTAAATTCCACCCATGTGATATCCTGGGGCTGACGATGGGCGAATACAGAATTTTGGACTGAACTCCACCATATCCTGGCTTCATCCTGGAATACTCCTGTGTTGATGCGCACTCGGTGCTCCATGGGGCATGCCATAGTGTCAAACACTCCTATAGCTGACGAAATCCACAAGAATGCCTCTTCCACATCCAACTTTCCAAAGAATGGTCGTCCGCCATGCTTCACGAACTTATCGTACTGCCACAGTTCCAATTTCCTCGTATCCAATGATTTGTTCAATCCTTCTCCTTGCTCATACCGAGGAAATTGTGGTCCCGTACTGGTATCAGAGAATATATCCCAAGAGTTGGCTCTGATACCACAACTGTAACACCCCGTTTAGGCTCACCTGTGAACCGACCCGGAAATGTCACCGGCGATCGAACCGTTCGCTAATCTACTGGGTTCGGTTAAGCCGACCTGGATCTGCCCTCGGTGTTTAAAGATGGAGATGCAACATGAGATGCATGGATGAGATGCGTGGGTTCTAACGTAGTCCTACATGCATGCTATGATGTACAAGCAAAGACAAGACAAAATAATAAATGAGAAACCAAAAGAAAATATATACTATTTTATAAAAATATGGTAACACATACTAATCTACCATGACATTCAACCATTATGTCATTCGTTTTTACCTGAGCCGAGCCTGAACTCCAAACTCACTACTCATTCACATTTATCTGTTCATTTCGTATCAAGCAATTTATCTAAACAAACACATCAAAATTATCATTCACGTAGCAATAACACACCGTCATTATAGATTACACGCGGTAGGTACATGTGTGCGCGATTCTGTGTTGCTCCTCCGTAGTGCCGATAGCTTTCATCCCACGCATTTCTCACCTACATATATATAGAAAAACTGTCAGTAACGAGTGTTACCAGCCCGGAAAATAACTAATATCAATCTGGCACAGGAGAGAAAACTCTCCTGTAGAAAGAAAACCATATACTTCCTCAAGAACTCTCATCAGGGCACATATGGCAGCCGTCGACCTCGGGTCGACAGCGTCCCCCTGAAACTCATTCCTTTCCGCCCCTGAAACTGCATTACAGCCCTCAGACCTCAACCATTTCTCTATCGCTTCTCGCATCAAATCTCATTCCTTTCCGCCCTCTGAAACTTCCATATTACTCCTGGCCTTGAGCACGAAGGCCGAGTACTCTCAGGTAGTCGCCTTTAGTACCCTTTGAAACCACAAGTCTAGACATGCACTGCAATGCAGTACCCGTGAACCTCCACACTTCTCCGGGTTTGAGGAACTCAAAGGTGGAGTTGTCAGGATCCCTTGGGAATGAAACGGCCCGCACACCATTCCGGAGCCCACTATCGACACACACGTGCCCGCTCGCGTAGCACGGTAGTCGGATTCCCTCATTTAATCTCTCACAAAAACACGAAAACTATACATATATATAGGTCTGGGTTGGGATTTATACAATAGGCCCGAAGGCAACGTGAGCTGGATCTGAAGTTCGAAAACAAACTCGAGGGATCTCATCCTCGATGGTTATTAATCCGAAAAAAAATTGTTGGCTAAATGGCCCGAGTTAAGTGGGATCCGATAAAATGCCACTTAACTCGTCCTGCACATGATAAATCAAATACACAATGGAATAGCGTAAAATAGAGAACGAGTCCTAAACGGACCTGGTAGAAGCTCCAAACGGGTCCACGCGCCTAGGCGGCGAGCTCCTACACTGTACCTACACAATCAAGCTAAAAACTAACGCCCGCATTATGAATCACACATCCTATAGCATGCACACACAATCAACACAATCTCACGTCAATCAAAACACATCAACCTATATCAATTCTAGCAAGTCTACTTAGGTTAGTTTGCATTAGATCATGATCATTACCTAGTTACCCTAATTGGTTTCCTAGCCTCCATTTTTAACACCACTCAATCAAACAAACTTCATATTTTATCCTTAATCAAATCTACATATATATATATATTATTATAACACACAATTCACCAATCCTAGCATACAATTCTAATAATCAATACTTTTGAAATAATTAAGTTAAAATGAATTATACCTCGCGTCGTCGAAAATCGGCAACGGCTAGGGTTTCCGTTTCGCGGCTCGAAACTCGAGGTCGGCACCTAGCGACGTCCGAAGTTCAATCATATTGGACCGGGTGTGTTTGGCAGATGATCCGGCGAATTTCCCACGAATCCAATTTTCCGGTGGTTCTGGTAGTTTTCCGGCGAGTATCTGCGATTTTCCGGCGATGATTCGGGACGGGGCAATCAGGGGGTCAATCGGCACCAGCTCGACGAGCTTGGTCCAACGGTGGTGTCGAAACAGGGTAGCCGAGGCGGCGATGGCCGTCAACGGCGGCATCGAAAATGGGCGGCGGCGGTGGTGTGCTCCGATCGGGGCTCCGGCCGGCCTCGACGGTGGTCGGGATGGTGGGGGAAATGTCGGCGATAGCGAGGGGGTGGTCGTCGGGGTCACAGCGGCGGCGGTGGGATCGATGGGTGGAGCGTCATGGTTCGCGGGCTGATTCTGGCATCGTGGCGAGGTGGTGGCTGCCGGGCTGGTTGGGGTGGCACGGTGACGGCAAGGCGGGGCAGGGCGGCGTCGGCGGCGTCGGCGGCGGTGGCGCGCGAACAGGGGCGGCGCGGCGGTTAGGGTTTGGGCGTGGGGGAGAAAAGGTCGGGAATGGAGAAAATACACTCTAGTGGCAGTTTCGTAAATAAGTGTTGACTCGATCCCTACTCGAGTCAAAATAATAACTAGTTCGTAATAAATTCTAAAAAAAATCTAGAAAAATATGGAAAAATTCCATAAAATAAAACAAACACAATAACATCCAAATGGCATGCTCTATAACTAATAACCCACCCGAATATAATCCAACGCGTCCTAACGCGTTATTCGGCCTAAAACTATTTCTACGATCAAACATATAAAAGAAAAAAATACTGCATACTTTCATATATTCTGATAACTCATCTCTCACCATCTCCTCGACGTTATCATCATATATTCCAGTACACCTGACTCTCATCGCTCATAACTCACGGCTGGCCTCGACTCAGCACGCGGTTCATGAAACTGACTCGACTCGAACCAACGGTTGAACCGACTGGTTCGGTAACGTAAAACTCTGACTCGAGTCACGGGTTTTACAAAAGTTGTGTCAAAGGAGAAACATTTTTACTGTAGGAATAGAGTAGGCATGGATGGAGCTTCCCATGCTGGCTAGAGGTATTTCATGTAGTCGGGAAGGGGAGGTTTGTTGGGTTGGCCCTCCTCCGTAAATACAAGAACCTAGAACCTTATTTTGAGCAAAAACCAAGATTTTACAGATTTGGTTAGTTGAAAGAAATAAAACCAACATATGATGTTTTTCTTCTTTCATTTTTGGTTTTTGGGTTTTGGAGAAAAACTGATGCTGCAAAGGGAGAAAGAAAATTGTGTAGATTGAAGAAATGTTAATGTTTTGTTAAGATTCGCTTGTAGTCATCAATGGTAAATTCGCCAAGTTCTTATTTATAATCCATAATTCTATTTTTCTTTCTTGGCCAATACCAATATTGTAGAAAGTACGGTAAATTGGTATTGGGGAGTTCGTTCTCCTGTGTGTCTATTCTGTATCAAAATTATAATATAGTGAATTTGATCTGGCCATTTGCCTTGTGGATTCTCCCCCAAATTTAAAGTTTTCCACATAAAATTATCTTGTCGGATCTCTCTATTTTGTTTGGTAATGTTCATCCTTACGTGTTGAAATGGGGATTTTATTTGGTTAATCCCAACAGAGGCTTCACGACAGCGAGCACGTAGTAGTCGGCGATGACCTGGGCAGCACCAAGCTTTGGCAAAGGGCGGCTTTTGTGGCAAGTCTGGATGACATCAACTCCTTGCTTCTCCCCTGTTTTTATGGCAGTCATGAAGTGATAACAATTCTTCTAGAATTTTTGGATCAATAAGGATTTCAGCGAGGCTGCACAACAGCAATAGGGCTGGACTCCGGCCTCCACGGCATATGTGGCAACGGCAAGGTACGAGTGTACTTCCTTGAAACAATTCCATTGAGGCAAGGCTTTAGACCTCCTCTCCTTGGCGAAGTGATGGCAGGACAGCTGTAAAGACCGTGAAAAAAAAAGGACACAGACGCAATCCGGAAAGGACCAAACGTGGTCTGAGAAGGACCGAACATGTTATATTCTTTACCCGGTTAATTATTTATCCATTTTATTTTTTACCCGGTTAAATGAAATATGGGTCTAGGGTGTTTTTGCATACCCTAGCCGTCATTTTCATTTTTATAAATTTAAAAGAGGATGTCATTTTTGGTGTAAGGGTTCCTCATCTTAGCCGCCTAGTTCTCCTCTGCCTTACCGGGGCTTCTTCCTTGCTTGGGTATCCTTCTTACCTCCTTATTCTTAAATTTCATGCATTCATATGTCTTTCTAATTAATATTAAGCTTGATATACATGAGAAATAAAGTTTGAAATAAAAAATAAACAACAAGTACTAAACTGGAAACTGGAATCCAGTCCATGGCCGAGTAGTCTGAAATTTTGGCAAGATGGGCGACCGTAAGAACAATTTCAAGGCAACCTTCACAACCCTGATGACTTCTCTTGCTGCTGGGTCGAAGGGAGGGCTCGCCATGTCCCTGGTTTCCGGTGGCTGGTAGAATTGCAGCGGTGAATGGGTGGAGTTGCAAGGGTGATGGAAGTGGCGACTTTCTGCTGCAATAGGTGCTGTAATGGACGTTCAGATGGGTAGACACTGGTCGTACTTCATCCACAGCATCATGGGTTCCTTCACAGCAGTTCAAGCCACCGGAAGAGTCCACAACGGATGGCCTTCTCGCCTGAATTCATGGTGGCGAAGTGCAGAAGTGGAGAGAATGACCATACTCCATGCAACGTCCAAAGGTGGCCAATCTTTCCTGTTTTGATGCCAGCCTGAGGTCGTGGAACATCAGAATTGGAGCAAGGTGCAAGAAAGGAGGGGTCTTGAGGCTGGAAGAAGAGGAAGATGCCTGGTTTGGTGCAGGACAACGTCTTGGATTGCTGCTATAAAACACGCACATGAGGCTTCCTCGCTTGCTGATTTTATCTTGTTGTTGATGCTTTGTGTAACGACCCGCCATTTGTCACAACTTTATGGGCCTAGCTGGCCAGGTGTTACTCAAAATTAAGAAAATATGTCTAGCATTTTGTAAAGACCCAGAAATATATATATATATATATAATAATAATAATAATAATAATAATAACGTTCGACGCGGTGGGATCGAACGTGGGGAAAAATTTGTTAGCTTCTTAAGTATGAATTACCCGGTTAATTGAAAAGTAGTTTTTAACCGGATGATTCTAGTTGAATCGGTCGAGTCGACCACATTATTTATCCATTAAACCATTTAAGTGAACCATACTATGTACCCATTTAAGAGGTTAAGTGAAATGGTTAAGTGAACCATTTTGATTACCCAATTACTCGGTTAAAGGAATTACGGTGAAAGGGTGCTTCCACGTACCCTAGCCATCATTTCATTCATTATAAAAGGAAAAGGGGGAGGTGTCATCTACATTTTTCCTCCTTAGACAGAAGCCGGATTTCCTTCTTCGCTCGGGTAATTTTCTTTCCTTTCTTTTTCTTTTGTTGCATGCATACCCATGTGGCATAAATCATAAACATGATAAACATAAGAATTAAATGAGAAATCAACAAGGGAAGAAGAAAACCAGGAGGACGTCCTGGTGTTTTTGCAGTAGCAACAACACCATCTTCCATCCTTGTGAGTTGGGTTGACGTGCTGGAACTAAGGAGTGATCCCGGCGGTGCTCAAGGCCGAACGGAGTCGCCTTGGGTGGCCGAGTCAGACCGTCGAGGATGGATGCAAATCAGGAAGGTGAAGGGAGACCAGGTCGGTGTTGCCATGGGTGGTGTTGCTGGCTAGACGTGGATCCACCATGGAAAGTTCAGACTGGTCGTCATGTGGGGTGGTGCTGGTCGTCACCTTGATGGGGTAGGACATGGTCGCCATGGCTGCTGGTCGGCCACCATGAATGGTGAAATTAAGGTCCCCATATAGGGTGTAGTCCGAGTTTCATGAGATAGCAGCGGATAAAGATTGGATCTTTGGGGTTTTTCCAATCGGATCAGTGGGGCAGATAGAAGATGGGGTCTGAAATTGTGTGGAAGGAAAAGAAGACATGCTGGTCAGGTGCTGTTTATGTGGCTGACTAGAGTAGTCGCCATGGGTCTGGTCGGGGGCTGTTTATGTGCCCGACTAGGGTAGATGCTGCCATGGGTCATGGGCTGATTATGTGACCGACATGGAGTCACCATGGTTAGGCTAGAGGTAGTGATAGCCTCCCCATAAAAAGGCTAAGGCCGGGGTGTGCGAGGCACTGGCACTAGAATTGGTAATGAGAGCTTCGCCACAAACGGGGTGTTGCAATCACCTGAGTGCAGTGATAGCTTCCCCACAAAAAGACTACGGCCGGGGTGAGAGAGGCACTAGCACTGGAGACAGTAGTGGTAGCCTCCCCACAAAAGGGCTACGGCCGGGGTGTGCGGATCACAGCGGATACCTCCTCCGCATTGTTTTGGAGTATAGCGGAATCGCTCCACCGCATATTAAAATAAACATAAGGAAATAGTGGAATGTACTTGATTTGTTTTATCTATTATTCTACTTAGTGTTGTAATCACTAACGTGGAATTGCCTCCGCAGGTGTGCAGATACGAAATTAGGTGATTGACAACCAGGGCATGGAGCAAAATAAATATGAGGACTCCTTTTATTTATTTATTTGAGAAATAAGTGTGGCTACTGGGAAACGGTCCAAGACTGTGGGATCTTAATATATGTTTTTGTTAAAAAAATGTTAAACATATTTACTTAAATTTGAGTAACACCTGGCCAGCTAGGCCCACAATGTTGTGACAAATGGCGGGTCGTTACAGGTGGTATCAGAGCCTGGTTTCCCAAAAGCTCACATCTTATGACTCAAGTACCTTGTTGAAGAGTCCAATATTTATCTATCTCCAATGGGGTATGCCATTAGGGAATTAGTGGACTCACTAACAAACCTAAGTAATCATTGAAAAAAAATTTTAATGAACCATAACGGAATAAATTTTAGATGGCAGGCACCCGAAGGAAGTCGAGCCAAGCTGCGCAGTCGGACACGAACGTGGAGAGTGTGTTAGGCCAAATTTTGACGGCCATACAGGGACTAGCGCAGGCTTCAGATAATACCAGTTCTGTGGTTCAGAACATAGCGCAGCGATTACCGGGATTGGTAACAGGGAATGGAGCTCCAAATTCGGCTACGGGTCCTAGTAACGTCCCAAATGGGGATCAGGGGAGCGCCCAAGAGCGGGTAGGAATAGCTGACCCGGGCGAGCGAGGGGAACTTCCAAACCCAGTGCCACCGGTAGTCCGACAAGTGGTACTGCCAGTTGGGGATGACAGTGATCGATACACTATAGAGAAATTTCGGAAGAACGGAGCTGAGGTATTCATAGGTGGGACTGATCCAATGAAGGCGGAGAGCTGGTTGGACATTACTGAGAAAGCATTTAGAGCTCTCTCTGTGCCTCATCGCCATCAAGTGAGGTTGGCGACATGCATGCTTCAGGAGGAAGCATCCTATTGGTGGAAGTCCATGGAGAAGACTGTGTTCCATCAACGGGAGATTTCGTCCATTCCTTGGGCGGAATTTGTAACAGCTTTCAATGGACAATATTTTCCTGAGTCTGTTGTCTAGAAGAAAGCACTGGAATTTGCCACTCTAACTCAGAAGGATGATTCAGTCCGAGAGTTATGCAAAAATTTCTTGCAATTGGAGAGATTTGCATCTGGGAGTCTAGCAACTGCCTGGGCCAGAGCAGACAAATTTTTCTGGGGGTTGAAGCCCGAATTGAGGAGTAGGGTTGCTACGGCGCCAACAGGCACTATAACCGAAGTGATTGAGGCAGCCACTACTCATGAGTTGGTGTACGACTATGTCCGTGCACAGAAACAAGGGAAGGCTGCTATGCAACATAAGAATGCCAACCAGGGTAGTAGCAAAAACAGGTCTGCAGAACACCAGCAGCAGAACTATCAACGGAATGTCGATGGGAACCGCAAAAGGAAGTTTCAGGAGATTCCGTATCGACTATGTAAAAATTGCAACAAGATGCATTCAGGGCCATGCAGGGAGCCTCGTCGGTGCTACAACTGCGAATGGACGGGACATCTGCAAAATGAGTGTCGTCAGGCCCTGAAGCAACAACAGGAGCAACCCTGAAAAGGAGAAGACACCAGCTCCTAATCGCTACCCAACACCTGCAAAATCGGTGGACAAAGGGAAGGCAAAACTTTTTGCAGTCGAAATCGAGGACGCTGAGGACGAGGACCACACAGTTCGAGGTTTTCACCGACCACCAAAGTTTGAAGTACATCTTCACCCAGAATGACCTTAACCTTCGACAGAGGCGGTGGATAGAATACTTGAAGGACTATGATTTCAAAATTTCATACCATCCGGGAAAAGCGAACGTTGTAGCCGACGCGTTAAGTCGGAAGGGCAAGGTGGACAAGGGTCAACAACTAGCTAGACTATGGGCTATGTCAACTGAGGTGGTAGCTATTAACCTGGTGGAACGAATGACAGGACTACTGGCAAACCTGGTTATCTCCAATGAAATGGTGGACCGAGTTAAGCTAACACAAATGGAAGATGAGAAGCTGAATGAAATGTTGGACAAAACTCCCGACATTGTAGCAGATTCCAACAGTGTAATCAGATTTAAAGGGAGGTTGTGTGTACCCAACAATGATGCATTAAAGCGAGATATCCTAGAGGAAGCTCATCGTTCAAGGTTCTCAATACACCCTAGAGTTACAAAGATGTACCAGGACTTAAAACGAACCTACTGGTGGATTGGGATGAAGAGGGATGTGGTGGATTTTGTTTCCAAGTGTCAGACGTGCCAATTGATCAAAGCCCAACATCAACTACCTGGTGGATTATTACAACCTTTAGAGATACCTACCTGGAAATGGGAGCGTGTCACATGTGATTTTATTACTAAACTTCCAAGGACTTTGAAGAGACATGACTCTATATGGGTAGTTGTGGACCGTTTAACTAAGGCAGCATCACTTTATCCCCACAAAATCAACAAGGATGGCGGAATACTTAGCAGAACTGTACATAAATAACATTGTCAGGCTGCATGGAATTCCAAAGGAGATAGTCTCTGACAGAGTACCCCTATTCACGTCACATTTTTGGGAGGTTTTCCAAAAAGCTATGGGGACCTAAATCAATTTAAGTACAGCATATCACCCCCAAACTGATGGTCAGAGTGAGAGGACCAATCAAATCTTGGAAGATTATTTGAGAGCTTGCATCCTCGATTGGGGAGGAGATTGGGAGAAACCCGTAGCCTTGGCTGAATTCACCTATAATAACTCTTACCAAGTGTAACATCCCAAATCCGGTCCACGCTCGTGAACCGAACCGGCATGTTACAGGCCCCGGTTAGGTCG
>JAURVB010011839.1:0-15398 GCA_033002965.1 Piper betle | reverse complement strand
GCTATAGGATAAGCATTGAACTCAAAAAGCCAGAGCAACGACGCCGCCATTGCTGATCCTTCCCAGCACTTCCTCGACAAGCTCAGAGGTGAGCTTCACCCCAGAAAGATTTTAGGCATTCATCAAATTATGATTTTAACAAAAAAATCATTCTAAAGCAGGAATCATACAAAATTGAGAATGGGATGACCGTGTTAGCCGAGATCGGTGGAGCTGAAGATCGACGATCGACGACGCCGAGATCGACGACGCCAGCAGGGAGGGGGTGGCCGGTGCTCTGGAAGATGAGGTCGGTGGAGCCGAGATCGACGACGCCAGCAGGGAGGGGGATGCAGACTATGGTGAGGCGGCAGGACGGGGGGCCACGGCTCCGGCTCTAAACCTGGACGCCACCCATCTTTTCCGACACCCACTCCCAGACTCGGTCAGGAAGGCGAAGATCAACGCGGAGAGCACCGGCCAGCAGCGAAGGTGTGGAGGCAGGGCGGCGTAGGGGAGGGAGAGGGAGATCTTATTACCAGTCGAAGTAGACAAGCTTCGTCGGAGGCGCAAATTGAAGTGGGTGGATCGTTGGTGGCGTCGAAGTGATAGGGAGAACTCATCACTGGTAGAAGGGGCGGCAAAGGGGAGGGAGTGGACGATTTCGTCTTCGGAAGCCTGCTGACCGTTGGATGTATTTTGAACGGCCGGATTAAAACTCAAACACAGCTAACTTAGCTGTGCTGCAGCACCTGCAAATTTACACCCCATACATGTATGTATATATATATATATATATATATATATTAGGATGAGGTAACGTTAAACAAGGAATAAATAAACTTTTTTGTTTAATATTTTGTACTGCTTTAGTATGTTCCTCTGTCCATGGAGATGGGTTTTTCTTTAATCTTTTAAAGAGTAATTTACAATCAAATGCTAAGTTTTTATAAAATTCTGATATATAGTTTAGACTGCCTAAAAATCTTTGTAGTTGATTTTTATCTAATATTTTATCAGGAAAATTTTTTGAAAACTCTAAGACTCTTTGTATTGGTTTGATATTTCCTTTACTAATAATATGTCCTAGATATCTAATTTCTGTTTGGACTAAAACCATTTTTGGTTTAGATAAAACTATACCATTGGTTATAGCTATTTTATAAAACTGATTTAAATGTTTAAAATGTTGGTCTATATTGTCACTATATACTAAAACATCATCTATGTAAACTATAATAAAGTGAACATATGGATAGAAGATATCATTCATTACTTTTTGAAATTCTGATGGAGCGTTTTTTAACCCAAAGGGCATTACGTTCCATTCATATTGACCAAATGGTACATTGAATGCTGTTTTATATCTATCTTCTTCTTTAATCTGAATTTGCCAAAATCCTGATTTTAAGTCAAATTTACTAAATATTTGAGCTTGATATAATCGTTTTAATAAGTCTTTCTTATTTGGAATAGGATACCTAATCCATTGTAAAACTTTGTTTAAAGGTTTATAATTAATAACTAATCTAGGTGATCCTCTTTCTATTTCTGAAGCTTTGTATACATAGAAAGCAGCACAGGACCAAGGAGATTTGCTTTCTCTAATTAAATTATTTTCTAGTAATTTTGTAATTTCTTTTTGACAATAATCTACTAATTCTTGATTCATTTGAATAGGTCTTGCTTTGGTAGGAATTTGTCTATCTGTGAAACCTACTTCATAAGGAAGAGAAACTTCATGTTTCTTTCGATTCCAAAATGCACTAGGTAAATCATTACATAGGTCTTTTTCAAATAGATTTTTTATATCTTTGACCCTATTTTCAATTATTGGAGTTGTTAATTTTGTTTCTAATAAAACTTTATTAATTTCATCCTGTAAATATGTTATCTGTTTAATTTTATTCTTTTGTTTATTTTTCATTATAGAAATAAAAGTTTGTCTCTTAGGAAATTCTAATTTAAAGGTAATATCTTTTCCTTTAAGATGTGTATGTATTCCTATATCATCTACAAAGAAAGGTTCTATTAATGCCGTAAATGGATTTCCTAAGATTACTTCTGATCCTATATTCTTTACTAAAATAAAAGTTAAATACATTCTTATGTCACTTATGCAAACTATTGCATTAGACAACTTATAATTAACTTTTAAGCGTTCTTCATTAGCAGCTGATAAGGTTTGAGTAGTTTTTTCATAATATTGAGTTGGTATCAAACCTTCCTGGATAATATTCCTATCTGCTCCAGTATCTACTAACGCTAATGTTTCTAGACTGAATTCATTTTTAAGAATGATTTTTATTCTTAAAACATATTTACGTGTTATTGTTTGTTCAATAATATTTAAATAGTTTTCCTCTTTAGGAGAGTCAGGAGTTTTAGATGATTCCCCTATATGAAAAGTATTTAAATTTTCAAAGTCTTTAAGATTTTCTTCTTCTTCTATGTTTTCAGAATCTTGATCTTGTATTTCATTACTTAATTCTAAGATTTCTATTCTCTTTTTTAATTGAGAAATTTCTGATTTTAATTCATTAATTTCTTTTCTTAAATCATTAATAGTAATGGGTTTTTCTGGTTTAATTCTAGTTAATACTTCTGTCATAGAGTATGATGGATTTAACATAGCTTCTGTATGAGGTTTAAATCTTTTTTCCTCTTTTTGCGTTTTATTAGATTCAAGAATTCTTTCCATATATCTTCTTTTTTCTTCTTTATCAGAGATTGTATCTATGATATCTAATAAAATTTCTTCTTGTGCCGTAATTACATTAATAGTAAGTTTATTTAAATCCATTATAGTATTATAATTATCACAATTACAAGAACTATTTTCACTTTCATTATCACTTGATTCTGATGAGTTTATTTCTAAAGCCTCATATTCAGAGGTTTCTGTTGAAGAAGAATTTTCTTGTAGTAAATTTAATAAGGATTCTTTTTCCTCATCTGGAATATTTAATTCTCTAATTTTCTTATTTAATTTACATTGGTTACGAGTATGGCCAGTTTGACCACATTCCCAACATACTAGATTTTTCATTGGTTTAGAAGAAGTTGCGAAGTCCTTATTTTTCTTAGTTGGGTTTTTTACTTGTTTTCCTTTCTGGTTGTGGTTCTTTCTTAAATTTATTTTTCTTTCTTCTATAAGGAATAAAAGGTTTTTTATTCTTTTTATTTTATTTCTCTTTTTAGGATAATTATTTGTAGCATATTGAGGAGTTAAATTTGTTCCAAACTGATTACAGAATTCTCCTAATTCTTTTCTACCTAGAAGTTTTTGTTTTTTCAGTTGATTACGTAAAGATAAATCTGTACACAATTTTAATCCTTCTGCTATTATTATACCTTTTAACTGTCCAAATGTATAGTTTTCATAAGGGATACTACCATTATTTTGTTCTCTTAATGTAGTTCTAATTTTCTCTGCAAATAGTCTAGGTAAACCAGAAATAAATCTTTCTTTCCATAAATCTGAACTAGAGTCATTTCTTTGATATAACAAGGTTAAGAATGTATCTTGATACCATCTAAAGTGTGTTAAGGTTGGACACTTAATATTCATTATTAACTCTTGTGATCTAGATTGTAATTCTTCTAAACTACCTATAAAATATCTTAAAATTGTTTGTATTAATGTATAAACTGCATCTTCTTTTTGTTGATTAGTTCCAGGTTCTATCTTAACTGCGTTAATAATCTCTGTTTTTTGGGTTTGTGACAGATGATTATCCCACCAACCTTTGAGTTGGCCTGAGAATCCTGCAACCATCATCTCTGCTATTAATTTATCATTGTTATTATTACATCTGCATATTGTAGCATACATTAGCATATTATGTAATAAAATAATGATTTGATATTCTGTAAATCCATCTAAATTCCATTCATAAATGGATTTACCATTGTAACTTAATACAGATTGTACCTGTTCTTCAAACAACACTGTTGCTGGTGTTGGTCTTTGATAATAATTTTTTGTAAATGGCATAGGCTGTTGTAAAGATGGCTTAGCTACATTTATATGATCTGTATTATCTGTAAATTGATTTGTAAATTGTTTAACTAAATCCTCTTCTGAATCATTCCTTGTAATAACTTTAATAGAATCTTTTATTTTTAAATTATCTAATTTAGTTGTAATTTGTTTTAAAAATTCATTACTACTACTTGATTTAGTATTAAAATTATAAGGAATAGGAGGAGGTTTAATTAATACCGGTTTTACATTATCAATTTTCTCTTTTCTTTTATGTTTATCATTAACACTATCTTCTATTGAGGATAATTGAGATGCAATTGTTTGTAAATGCATATGAGTATAATTATTTTGTTTAATAATAATAGATGTATCTTCTGATCTATTATGTAGTATGAACAAAACTCATTGCTTCTATAGTTCCATATTTAATATTACCTACGGGAGGATGTCTACTTGTTACTGTATTTCCTTCTACAGTTTCCCAAGTACGAGGTTCTTTATTAACTAATATTTTTGGTGATATTAAATTTTTAAACCATTTTTTAAATGGTATTTCATATCCTAATAGTGTTAAATGATCATAATATAATTCTTTATATTCAGCTAATTGTTCTTTATTAAATGTATTAAAATACCATAGTCTAAAAGTTTTATTTTTATCTTTCATGAATTCTTTAGAACACTTATCTCTATTAGGTTCAAAGATTATCATATTTATTTTGAAATTCATGTCTGAAAATGTTGGTTCTTCTTCATATAAGGCATGAGGTATTTTATTATCAGACATTATAATACCTGCTACATTAGAACTAGATGCTTGTGCATTATTTTTTGTATATCTAGTATCTGTACTATGTCTACCAAATATAATATTAACGTCTCCATTAGTTTCTTCTATAATAGTTTTAGCTGTTCTTTTTTCTATTATAGGAGGTACTATTTTTTCTAATTTCCATGAGTCTGGTAATGTTATATCATTCCATTGTATTGTTTTAGGAATTTCTATATTTGCTTTACTAGTATCTATCTGAAATAAAGTTGTATTACCTTTTTTAGAGACTAATCTTGATCTAGGATTAACTGAGGTCATAGCTTTAAAACATATTCTATATATTAAGACAAATGTTTTGCGATCCTTCCTTCATGTCATATCCTTGTGTCTGCATGTTTAGACACAGACTATCTTTGATGTTTGGATCTGACAATGATAAGGAGAAGTTAGGATAGCAATTAAAGTATACCGGACCAGTTCCTAGACTTGATT
Organism: Piper betle; assembly: GCA_033002965.1. Lineage (NCBI taxonomy): Eukaryota > Viridiplantae > Streptophyta > Magnoliopsida > Piperales > Piperaceae > Piper > Piper betle. The sequence continues at coordinate 10,167 of JAURVB010011839.1, read as the reverse complement.
CAATTATTCCTAAAAGGGAGTCTGGAAATTTATTATGTCTTCTATCTCTTAAACATAGAAGTATGGAAGTATTTAATCCATCTCTAGTTAATGGTTTAACTGCTATTTGAACTAATCCTAAATGAATGTAATTATATTCTTTACCTAATTCTTCTAATATTTTAGAATTTAATAAGGATATATTATTAGTATAATTTTGTAAACTTATACTATCTTCAAATGTTTTTATTATATAAGCTTGTTTAAATTCTAATAAACCCTTCTGATATACAGTAGTGGGTTGTATTTTAGGTATAGTCCATTTATTTAGATTTTGTTCAATATTATTATACACAAGTTGTTCTGTAATTTTAGTTTTATCCAGATCTTTTGATTTCCTAATCAATTTCTGGATCAATGCCATGGTTTTCAACCTAGTTTCGCCTTCAGTTAGGAATTTAGGTAGCAGAAACACCTCCTGACTGCGACTAACGCCAAACCCAGGCTTGCGTCGACTTACTCAGAGGTACTGCGTCACCTAACCTTGGTTATACACTAGGCTTCTAACGTATGGCTCTGATACCATCAATCGCCAGGATCTCAAATTCACTTGACTTAACTTAAAATTTTCAGAACAATTATAGTAATTATAACTATTACAACACTATTTTAATAGATTAACAACTATAATATTGACAAACAGATATAACAGACAAATATTAACAATAATAATATCAATAATATTCACAATATAACATATTGATGTGGAAGATCAGCCGTAGCCACAACCACGATCATAATAGTCTAACTCTGAGACTTTAACAGAATATAAATTTCTAATTACTTTGTATCAAATTTACACTAGGGGAAAAGCCTAACTCAGAGGCTGAGAGAGTAGATGAAGTTTAAGAAATAGTTACCCAAATACGCTTTATTTCAACTTTCAAACTTACAATCACTCTTGGTAAATATGGATTTTCACTCACGTAAATACCAGAAATACAATACTTATACACACAGTATATTGTACAATACTGCTGTATAGTATAGTCTTAAAACAAAGAGTATAAATACATGAAAATGTACAATACTCATTTGTACAGCGAATTGAACAAAGTCATTTACAAGGTTCATAATACTAAAAACGATACAATACAGGCAAATCTTCATATGAGTTGTAGCCCACACAGACAGTTGGGAAATTTTTTTTTTCTTTCTTTTGGTTCACAGAACCGACTCAAATACCCAGATTCACAATCAATCAGATGATCGGAAGACTCAAAACACACAGACAGATGATTTACAAACTCAGACTAAGAAAAGATCAACAAGAAATGACGAAGCGAGAAAGAAAACGTCGAAAGAGTGAAAACTGGAAAGAAGTGAGAAAGAACGGGAAGAACTCAGAAAGAACAGCGAAAGAATTGGAAAAGAACTTGAGAAAGGAGAAACCTGGAAGAAGACCGGATGGCAGACAGCAGAAAGTCGGAGCGAAAGATAGAAGAGAGAGATGGATGGAATTTCGGAACACTCATGGTTCATTCGAAACGTCTTTGAATAGACCCTGAAGGCATATTGTTCCAACATCCTGGTTCCATCAATGGTCCAGCAAAATTAGAGTCCTGTCCCTGAGTGCTTACCTCGATATTATGGGAATCAATTTGAACAGTGTCCACAGGTCATTGAAATGTCCTTTGAAAATCCTTTTATTACTTCCTATTATATTTCAGGCTCCCATGGATTCTTTCATGGAATTTTTGCTTCTATACCTTCAATGATCAGGGGGTTCCCATCTCTTCACTGGCTTACAATTTGTTTGTTCGATGGTGGGACAAGTTTAATAGGTCCTTAGTTATTCCGAGTAAAAATGTCTTGTTTAACCAGCCAGTTCAGCCCCTGAGAGATACTTTTCAGTGCATCCACCAGCACTATCTCCTAATGTAATTTCTTGGATTATTAAAGTGCGGGAGGATATGCCAAAGTTACCAGAAGATGAGGTCATGAGGATTGCCCAAATGCTGAACAAATACGGAGCACTTCCTGAGAGACCTGGGGTTCCTCAGCCCGAGAATGTGATTAGAGCATTTGCAAACCAAAGCCCTATTATTGAGGTCCCTTCATCAAATTTGGGACAATTTGCTCAAAGCCCGTGGAGTCCCAGTGATTTACTTTGCAAACTCTGCAACGAACAAGGGTCATACTGCTCTTCTATGTCCAATGGCTCCAGATGCTGATTTTGATTTTGATCTGGGTCCTAGATGTTACTGTTGTGGCCAATATGGTCACATTACTATCATGTGTCCTGCTAGAAAAAGTCCCCTTCTCCAGTTGCCTGCTCCAACGATGTCATGAGTCAAGAATCGTCTAGCTGAATCCTGGTTAGACAAGAAAGATTTCTCCATCCAAGAAAAACTCGTCCCCTATGGAGTCATTGTCCATGCTACTGATGGGTCCCACTGATCATCGAATTGTAGAAATTCCATCAGATCCATGACAAGCTGCTGAGATATATTAGAAACCAATGAAAGACTTTCAATGGACACTCCATCTGATCCCACTGGTCCCACTGGTCCCACTGGTTCCTACTGTTCCCATCGGGTCCCACTGCTGGTCCCACCAAGGAATCTCTTTAATTGGTGGACCCCACTGTGGACCCCAGGATGTCGGAAAATATTCCTTCTCAGTCTATTTAAAGACGTTTCGAGTGAAGGAAGAGGATCCGGTTTTCATCCATCTCTCTCTTCTATCTTTCGCTCCGACTTTCTGCTGTCTGCCATCCGGTCTTCTTCCAGGTTTCTCCTTTCTCAAGTTCTTTTCCAATTCTTTCGCTGTTCTTTCTGAGTTCTTCCCGTTCTTTCTCACTTCTTTTCCAGTTTTCACTCTTTCGACGTTTTCTTTCTCGCTTCGTCATTTCTTGTTGATCTTTTCTTAGTCTGAGTTTGTAAATCATCTGTCTGTGTGTTTTGAGTCTTCCGATCATCTGATTGATTGTGAATCTGGGTATTTGAGTCGGTTCTGTGAACCAAGAAAAAAGAAAGAAAAAAAATTTCCATTGTCTGTGTGGGTTACAACGCATATGAAGATTTGCCTGTATTGTATCGTTTTTAGTATTATGAACCTTGTAAATGACTTTGTTCAATTCGCTGTACAAATGAGTCTGTACATTTACTTGTATTTATACTCTTTGTTTTAAGACTATACTATACAGCAGTATTGTATAATATACTGTGTGTATAAGTATTGTATTTCTGGAATTTACGTGAGTGAAAATCCATATTTACCAAGAGTGATTGTAAGTTTGGAAGTTGAAATAAAGCGTATTTGGGTAACTATTTCTGAAACTTCATCTACTCTCTCAGCCTCTGAGTTAGGCTTTTCCCCTAGTGTAAATTTGATACAAAGTAATTAGAAATTTATATTTTGTTAAAGTCTCAGAGGTAGACTATTATGATCGTGGTTGTGGCTACGGCTGATCTTCCACATCAATATGTTATATTGTGAATATTATTGATATTGAGTTATTGTTTATATCTGTCTGATTATATCTGTTTGTCAATATTATAAGGTTTGTTAATCTTATTAAAAGAGTGTTGTAAAAATAAGTTATAATTACTATAATTGTTCTGAAAATCTTAGTTAAGTCAAGTTAATTTGAGATCCTGCGATTGATGGTATCAGAGCCACGTTAGAAATCTGGTGTATAACCAAGGTTAGGTGACGCAGTACCTCTGTGTAAGTCGACGCAAGCCTGTGTTTGGCGTTAGTCGCAGTCAGGAGGTGTTTCTGCTACCTAAATTCCTAACTGAAGGCAAAACCAGGTAGAAAATATGGCATTGATCCAGAAATTGATTAGGAAATCAAAAGATCTGGATAAAACTAAAATAACAGAACAACTTGTGTATAATAATATTGAACAAAATCTAAATAAATGGACTATACCTAAAATACAACCCACTACTGTATATCAAAAGGGTTTATTAGAATTCAAACAAGCCTATATAATAAAAACATTTAAAGATAGTATAAGTTTACAAAATTATACTAATCATATATCCTTATTAAATTCTAAAATTTTAGAAGAATTAGGTAAAGAATATAATTACATTCATTTAGGATTAGTTCAAATAGCAGTTAAACCATTAACTCGTGATGGATTGAATACATCCATTCTTCTATGTTTAAGAGATAGAAGACATAATAAATTTCCAGACTCCCTTTTAGGAATAATTGAATCAAGTCTAGGAACTGGTCCGGTATACTTTAATTGCTATCCTAACTTTTCCTTATCACTGTCAGATCCAAATATCAAAGATAGTCTGTGTCTAAATATGCAGACTCAAGGATATGACATGAAGGAAGGATCGCAAAATATTTGTCTTATATATAGAATATGTTTTAAAGCTATGACCTCAGTTAATCCTAGATCAAGATTAGTCTCTAAAAAAGGTAATACAACCCTATTTCAGATAGATACTAGTAAAGCTAACATTGAAATTCCTAAAACAATACACTGGAATGATATTACATTACCAGACTCATGGAAATTAGAAAAGATAGTACCTCCTATAATAGAAAAAAGAACAGCTAAAACTATTATAGAAGAAACCAATGGTGACGTTAACATTATTTTTGGTAGACATAGTACAGATACTAGATACACTAAAAATAATGCACAAGCATCTAGTTCAAATGTAGCAGGTATTATAATGTCTAATAATAAAATACCCCATGCATTATATGAAGAAGAACCAACCTTCTCCGACATGAATTTTAAAATAAATACAATAATATTTGAACCTAATAGAGATAAGTGTTCAAAAGAATTTATGAAAGATAAAAATAAAACTTTTCGAAAATGGTATTTTAATACATTTGATAAAGAACAATTATCTGAATATAAAGAATTGTATTATGAACATTTAACACTATTAGGATATGAGATACCATTTAAAAAATGGTTTAAACATTTAATATCTCCTCAAATATTAGTTTCAAAAGAACCTAGATTATGGGAAACTATAGAAGGAAATACAGTAACAAGTAGACATCCTCCCGTAGGACAAATTAAATATGGATCTATTGAAGCAATGAGTTTTGTTCAAACTACAAATAAATCAGATGATACATCTATTATAATTAAACAAAATAATTATACTCATATGCATTTACAAACAATTGCTTCCCAACTCTCCTCAATAGAAGATAGTGTTAATGAAAACCAAAAGGAGAAAGTTGATAGAATAAAACCGGTATTAATTAAACCTCCTCCTATTCCTTATAATTTCAACACTAAATCAAGTAATAGTAATGAATTTTTAAAACAAATTACAAATAAATTAGATAATTTAAAAATAAAAGATTCCATTAAAGTTATTACAAGGAATGATTCAGAGGAAGATCTAGTTAAACAATTTACAAATCAGTTTACAGATGATAAAGATTATATAAATGTAGCCAAACCATCTTTACAACAACCCATGCCATTTACAAAAAATTATTATCAAAGACCAACACCAGCAACAGTGTTGTTTGAAGAACAGGTACAATCTGTATTAAGTTACAATGGTAAATCCATTTACGAATGGAATTTAGATGGATTTACAGAATATCAAATAATTATTTTATTACATAACATGTTAATGTACGCTACAATATGTAGATGTAATAATAATAGTGATAAATTAATAGCAGAAATGATGGTTGCAGGCTTCTCCGGCCAACTCAAAGGTTGGTGGGATAATCATCTATCACAAAATCAAAAAACAGAAATTATTAATGCAATCAAAATAGAACCAGGAACTAATGAAAGAAAAGAAGATGGAGTATATACATTAATTCAAACCATTTTAAGATATTTTATTGGCAGTATCGAAGAATTACAATCTAGATCACAAGAGTTAATAATGAATATTAAGTGTCCTACATTAACACACTTTAGATGGTATCAAGATACATTCTTAACTTTGTTATATCAAAGAAATGACTCTAGTTCAGATCTATGGAAAGAAAGATTTATTTCTGGTTTACCTAGATTATTTGCAGAGAAAATTAGAACTACATTAAGAGAACAAAATAATGGCAGTATACCTTATGAAAACTATACATTTGGACAGTTAAAAGGTATAGTAATAGCAGAAGGATTAAAATTGTGTACAGATTTATCTTTACGCAATCAACTGAAAAAACAAAAACTCTTAGGTAGAAAAGAATTAGGGAATTTTGTAATCAGTTTGGAACCAATTTAACTCCTCAATATGCTGCAAATAATTATCCTAAAAAGAGGAATAAGAATAAAAAGAATAAAAAACCTTTTATTCCTTATAGAAGAAAGAAAAATAAATTTAGAAAAGAACCACAACCAGAAAGAAAATCAGGTAAAAAACCCACTAAAAAGAATAAAGACTTTGCCACTACATCTAAACCATTAAAACCTTTAGTATGTTGGGAATGTGGTCAAACTGGACATACCCGTAACCAATGTAAATTAAATAGGAAAATTAGAGAATTAAATATTCCTGATGAGGAAAAGGAATCCTTATTGAATTTACTTCAAGAATCCTCTTCTTCAACAGAAACCTCTGAATATGAGGCTTTAGAAATAAACTCTTCAGAATCAAGTGATAATGAAAGTGAAAATAGTTCTTGTAATTGTGATAATTATAACATATATATATATAGTAATAAGTTTAATTTTAATTAGCTATATTTATTTATATATAATATAATAATAAAGTAGTGGGATAACTTAGATGAGAGGTATTCACATTGAAGACATGGAGGTTGTGGGTTCAATCCATATTGATTGCATTTTTTTTGAGTGAATTATTTTCAACTTTATAATCGAACGAATGAGCTGGGTTCAAGCGACTTTATAATCGAGCTGGTTTCGAGCTCACGAATGAGCTGGATTTGAGCTCACAAATGAGCTAGGTTTGAACTCGTCAAAATTAAACAGTTTAAGTGTATTCGAGCTCGAACAACATAAAAAATAATCGAGCTGAACTCAAGCATGTATGTTCGATCTTGAACCGAGTTCGAATGGACTTCGAACTATTCGAACCGAGTTCAAACACAAGTTGAGTTCAGTTCGCTAGCTCATTTAGCATCCCTACTCACAAATGAATCATTTGATCTTAAAAAACCAAGAAAAATATTTATATAATAAAGAAAAAAATAAATAAAAACACCAAAACTAAAATGAAAATAAAATAATTAAAATTGAACTCGAAGAGGGAGAACCAGCAATCGCTTCAAAATTGTCGAAGTATCGCATTTTGATTTTTTTAAAAAATTGAAATCCCATCCTGTATTTTGCTTTGCCTATAGCCTCTTTGTTCTTACAGAAAATAAAAATAAAAACAAGAAAAAAATGATAATCGTACTTTTTCCCTCGACTATGACTCATCACACCTGCCACTTCATTCACCCTTTCACCTTTTAATTTTCTTACAAGTTACAAAGTCAATCGCTGATTTGTGTTTTCCGGGCGATTACAATTACTTTCACCCGCAATCCTACCACAGGGGGCTGCTTAGCTTGTTCCATTTAAAGCTATTTCGCTCCCAATACTTTCTTATAACTTTATTTATAATTAAACCCTGTTTTCAATGATTGTTGTATATTACAACACTACATAATAATAATAATAACTAATGAATATTTGTACTATATTACATGTAGGGTGGAATGGAATAAAAAGTAATATTGAATATGCTTCTAAAATATCACATTTTACAACACAAAAGTTAATAGAAAGAGATTAATTAAATGCTCTCGAATACTCGAACGTATGTAACTAAAAGACTTAGCCTAACCATTATAACGAACGCTCGACAAGCACGTTCAAATAGGATCACAAGTGGCACATATAATATATCAAGTTTTAAGCAAACTAAATTTTCAAGCTTCATTTTTAAACCAACTAAAAATTCATACATTACATTTTTAAAAAAATTATATTGTAATTAGATCTATAAATCAAATCACATGTGCAACTATAAACAATAACCATTTTTACGTATATATACATAAAAAAAGCTTCAATCAGGCTGAGTACGTAACCTGTAAAAAGAACAAAATACTTAAATATATTCTTTGTATCCCGCATAGCAGACCCGCCCCGCATACCCGCTAAGTCGGCCCACCCGTCGGCTCCAAAGCGTTCCTTTCCGTCCGCAGCTCCTCAACCTCAACACGCCGTATAGCTTACGAATTTCCCAGGCCGTAGCCGTCGCCGCCGCCGCCGCCGATACACCCCCGCCGCCGGATACCTCCGACGGCGGCGCCGCCTTCCTTGCTCTCACGGCGCTGATCACCGACTTGATCGCCTGGCTCGGCGACCCCCTGTTGAGGATCAAAATCTCCCGATCTCGACCGGTGACATCCTCCACCAAGATGACCGACCTCGGCGTCGTCTGGACCAGTAGCGATTTGAGATCGGCGTCGCTTCCAACCGTAGCGAGATCGACATCGTAGAGGTCGTACCGGAGGAACTTGGCCATGGCGGCGGCGAAGCTCGTCTTCCCTGTGCCGGCGGGGACGTGGAGGAGGTAGCTCCGCTTCCACACCCGGCCGAGGCGGCGGTAGTACTGCTTCGATTTGAGGAACGCCTCCAAATCGGAGCGCACCTTCGCCTTGAGCTCCGGATCCATCGCCACCGTCTCAATCGTCGCCGGGTGAGTGAACAGCACCGACCGCCACCGGCCGGAGCATCCGCCGGAGTTCGTGTACAGCCGCACCTCCGTCCGCTGGGCCTCGACCTCGTCGGCGACGGCGCGAAGGTGTTGCATGTACGCCCGCAAAACCCGGCGCTTATCCCGCGGGCTGATCTTCAAAACGAACGACCCGGGGTCGTGCCGCCATGAAAGCTGGGCGCCGAGGAATGAGTCGGCGACCGCCCGGCCGGGGTCGGGTAGGAGGAGGATCTCGCCGGATTTCCGGCCGGAGACGAGGTTGGCGAGGTCGGGGTCTTAGAGGGAGGGGAGGGAGTTGATGTAGATGGACACCTTCTTGTAGAGGTGGTTCTCTTGCGAGCCCTCGTTGCGCTCCGGGACGCGGTAGCACTGGTACAACCCGCATCGGTCCTCCACCCACCCGAACAACCTCCTCAACCCACTGCCGACGGCGGCGGGCAGATGACGAGCGGAGGAGTGGCGGCGACTGGCCATGGCGGCAGGAACCAGAAATCTCCGGCGACCACCGCCGGCATTCTCCGTATTCGATCCTCCTCGTTGCCGAATCACAATGCGGCCGAGAGACTTATCACGGCGGCTGCGCGGCGAAGGGTGGCGGCGAGGGTGGTGGTGGTGGGAGGGAAAGGGTGGGGCGCGTTTCACGAGGGAAGGATCGAGGGACGAGTGGTTACGTGGGATGGGCCAATGGGGCGGCGACGCGTGTAATTAGAAGGGGTGGTAAAAATGGGAGCGCAAAGTTTGGGTTTCTTTTTCTTTATGTGGACTCTAAAATTAATCCTGTTAATAGGATTGACTCATTGATTTGGAGGTGATTCTTTTTGTGGTTCAAAATTAAACAAATTGATCAACCAACTTAATTTTCAAGTGCTTTCTGGAACACACATGATACTAATATGCTAATTATAATATTGGTCTGTTGTTTGCTTGTGTATTTTTTAACATTTTGGCTGAAAATTTCATCTTAAGGTGACATAGTTAAAAAGAAAAATGAGATTTGAAGTTGAAATAAAACTAGCGAGTTCATAAGGCCGTGTAACTTCAGCTAAACCTATAACAGTAATATGGTTTGTTGATATATTTTTTATTTTTTTTGCAGAAAATTTCATCAAAATACATAGTTAAAAGAAAATTAGGATGTATTTTTGAAGTTAAAACAAATTAACTAGGGGGATAATAAGTAGGGCTATAAACAAGTCAAACCTACCCGTAAGTATTTTGCGTTGGGCTCGATTCGGTTTAAATTCGTACTCGTTAATTTTGTGCTCAAAAAAGTACTCAGCTTGAAATGAATAGCTCGTTGAACAACAAACAGATCTTGAGCTAAGGAGTATTCGGCTCGACTTTGCTCGAAACTCGAGCTCGATGTGTTCAAACTCGAAAAATACTCGGCTCGACTCAGCTCGTCAATATTATTGAAGTCACATTGAACTTATATAGTGTTAGAAATTTTTTTTGATCCTATATAAGTCGAGTACGAAACAAGCACAAACACTAT
>JAURVB010011838.1:0-27391 GCA_033002965.1 Piper betle | reverse complement strand
GCACGCGATGAACAACAAACAGGGAAGAAGCAAACAACTGGAGAGATTGAATAATTTTAATAGATAATGTGATTGTCTTTTATTGATCCATTATTTTACTTTACGAATTTATTATAAGAATAATCGTTTTATTTATCAAATATAACTTTTATATGATAAAGGTGAAGTCTCTATTAAATATTCCTCATAACCCTTCAATTTAAGTTAATTGCTTTTAATCAGCCGATTAATTAATTACTGTTTATCGTGATCGAAATTTATTAATTTCATGTAATAATTTATAAATTTATTATTTTGACCACTTAACTCATATTCCTTTAAATTAATTATTTCAATGATTTTAACACGAGTTGGTATTATTATTATGATTTTTAACTCAACCCATATCGAGTCAACCCGAAATTACAAAACTGCCATTCTTCTTCTTCTTCTTCTTCTTCACCATTCTTCTCTTCACCCAAAACCAGCACCAAGCTCTTCTCTTTCGACCAAAATCTAGATCCTATCCTTCACCCATTGTCTCCTTTCCTAGCAACCAAATTAGCAGCAACAATCAAAGGCGATCGCACCACCACAGCGACGAACCAGCAGCCATGGCGACCTCGACCTGCTGCTATGGTGACTCAGACGTGGCTAGCAGCACCGCCCATCGTGCCCTTCTTCCGCACAACAACCCAACGCCCAGAAGAAGAGAACACTACCCTACAGCGTGGTATATGCAACTGGTCGTGACACAAACGCTATGGTGCTGTATGCAATTCAGCAGACGTATACCATCCTTACAATTTCAGCAGACGTGCTACCATTCTTGGCTGTAAATTTATGAAATCTCACCTTTAATTACTACAACATGAGTAAGGACGTTGATGCAGCAACTGATTAGCAAAAGATTATGACTTGTTGCTGTAATTAATCACAAACACACAAGAATTGCTGCACGGCAGCAACTTATGTTCGTGGGTGAATTCCTGGTTCTAATCCAGTTACATCCTCCCTTTTCTTGTTGATTTCAGGTCTTAGTTTCCATGATTATCTTGTATTATAATCTTTGATCATATGTATGCATGCAAACTAAGAAGAAGAGAGGAAGAAACTTACCAAAACAATGGGGAAGCCGTTTGTCCAAGGAGCTTATGTGCATGACGCCCTCCTTCTCCTTATAAAATGAAAGAAGGCCTAGGGTTTATGAAAACACACTTCGTTGCCGGGTAAATGGGTAAGTGATACGGTTCACTTTACTAGTTTAAACGGTTAAATGGTATGGTTTACTTAACCGGTAAAAATACTTAACCGGTTAACTAATACTTTCCACTTGACCGGGTAATTGATAACTAACCGGGTAGCGGGTAAATAATTTAAATAAATTCATGGATACCAACGTTCGATCCCACCGCGTCGAATATATACATATATATATATATATATATATATATATATATATATATTTCCTGGTCTTTACAATCTCCCCAACTTAGAACTATTTCGTCCCCAAATATCATAGCATAAATTTGATTTACATAGATTTTATGCTACAAACAAGCTAGGATACTCTATGTTTGGGCACAAAGGCGCTAGCTAGTTGCCTTTGTATCCAGTTCACATTCTTCAAGCTATTGGTTTGCCTTGTTTTCACCCTAAGGCAGCCTGGGGCGAGACTCAGGAACAACATCATGGGTTATTAGGGGCTACAATGGACCAAAAGGGGTTCCAAACAAAGAAAAGCACACTAGATACATGAGGAACATGGTCCTAATGTCTGTCTATGACTCGACTAAACAAACCAAAACTAGAAACAACTGTGAAGTAACGTCCAACCGGGTGGGCAAGACACTAGGGGAGACTAAGGTCTTGATTCGTACATACCATACCATACACATACACGCACAACATAAATGGTCGGGCAAAGTAACATAATTTGTGACAAGATTGAACTGACACAAACAATCAGGCAAATGACCTAGATTTTATAGGGTATACCTGCATATGTATAATAAAACCATCAGTAACTAAAAAAATTGTTTACTAGCCTTAAAATAATGAATGACAATACCCAAACCGGCTGATGAGTACCCTAGTACCCACGAAGGAAATCTCGAACATAAAAACAGACCAAAATCACTCAACAACCACAAGTGATAATCACAACATATCATGTCAGAATATTTTTGGCTCTAAATGCAAGCTCAAAAATGTAATGTATCATATCCTACCTTAGTACTAGTGGGATCATACATAGAAACACAAATAAGAAAATTTATCACACATACACACGTACGTACATACATACGATATATATAGGGGCTTATATTATACCATTTCTAGATCTCGAGTTCGAAAACCATCGAGGAATCTTGACCTTGAAGTTTTATTAAACTATGAACAAAAATCATCAAACAAATTGAACTTAGTCGGATCTAATAAAACTTCACCAACTCTATCCCACAATCGTAAAACAAAGGTTTGATAGAGCCAAACAGAGAGATGAAGTTCTACAAACTTGAGTCCGTCGAGCTCTTCGTCCTAACTTGGTTAGCTTACCGCACATATCCTACCAATATAATAAAACCCTAATCACACTCTAATCATATCACCTCACTATTTTTCTCATGGGCCAAACAAATTCTAAATTGACTAAAATGGGAACAATGGGCCCCTCCTCGCAAGGGCCATGGGCTGGCCCATAGGCTAACATGGCAAACAAGGCCCACTACAATAAGGCTAAGGTATTGGGAACAATGATCCTGGACCGCTAACAAATTTTCTATGGTTTCTTAATGAAATTAGACACTCCAAATAATTCTAAGAAAATTAGAATGTTTTCCAACTCCTTGAAATATATTCCTATAAAATTTCAGACCAAAACACCAAGTATTTGGGTCTAAAGAAATTCGGGAAGAATTATGTTGGGCAAGGTAATTTCTTAAGATGCAAAGAACAAATTAGATCTATACAAGTTAGGAATTGTCTATAGGCTACTACACTTGATCAAAAGCTCTGAAACTTTATGATAATTAAGTAGGTACATAGCCTAAGGTCCTGGTAAGATATGAGGAAATTGTACCGTAAAATGTCTATGGTTTAGGATTTTAGAAACCGAGCTAAGGAACAAGGGTTTAACCCCCATTCCTGTATACTCACAATAATTGATTTTATTAACTACCTAAAGAATACCAAATAATATCAAACTTGCTGAGTATTATGTACACTCTTAGTAGATAATCACATTACCTTAACGCATAATTTGATGCTTTTAATAGGCTCAAATAACTACACAAACACAGATCATGGCATACAAATTATACATCGCAGAAAGCATAGCTCAATTTTAGGGAAATTTTCATGCCCTTAATGAAGTTAATTTAGGTTGATATTTTAGTATCCATTGAACATGCAATCCTAAGCGTACACAAAATATAGGGTAGCTATGTCACTGGAAATAGGAAGGTTGACTCCATTCACCAATATTAGAACCGATACATATTCTAAATGACATAATCATGTCAAACCATATACATATAACTTGTAAATCTACATGTCAAGAGTCATATGCAACAAAGAGAATGCAAAATTGACTCACACAACATGATATATGCTTGATCTATCATGGATGTTCATGGATCTAACATATCGTAGACAAATAAACATAACTTTTTTTATACTACTTTAAATGAGCTCAAACTAAGCTTAAAATGGTCCTAAGACAAAGATCAACATGAACATAATATTTTAAAAATACAAACATGTCGAAAAAGCATGCATACATATCATCAAACGTCAGAATAAGAGGAAAAGGAAGAAGCTTTACCTCACCAAGAGCTAGAAGGAGGTCTTTGGAGAATCCTACCCTAAAACCTTCCGCTCTTACGGGCTAGGGAAGCCTAGAAAAGGCTGTAAGAGGCCTGGGAGGGTGGTGGAGAGAGTGGAGAAGAGAACATGATGGAGGAAGGTCAGAGAAGAATGGAGCAAAGGCGGTGAAATTGGTGGAAATTAGGGGCATTTGTAAGCCAAAAATAGCCTTCAGTGCTACGACATTGGCTAGGAACCTTTGTGTTGGCCTCTGGAAAGCTAGACCACATGCCAAACAATTGGCCAAGCACATGCAAAGTGGCCCAATCTGGGCACCAAGGCACTCATTCGGTGGCTTTGTGCTGACAGAAAAAGTGGAAAACTCTAGATTTGGGCACAAGGGTGCTAGCTAGGTGCCTTTGCATCCAAACAAAGAGCAAAAAACCCTAAGGTTGAGTGCAAGGCGCTGGCTAAGCGTCCTTGCGCTGAGTGCAAAACTTGCACACGTAGTGTGTTCACCCTAGGTGGCCAAGTCGACTCACCAAACTATAAATATAAGTCGTGGTGACGTAGTGTCCAATCACGTGGGCCAAACACCTGGGAAGACTAAGGCTCTATCTCGTACTCTCCATACCATCCACATATTGTAACGACCCGCCCGTTCCGAGCTAGCCAAGTGTTACTATATGAAACTAAGTGTTTCATAAATTAATTTTCTATTAATTTTTAAGATTTAAAATAAATCCATAACAGTAAATTTAATATACAAATGCTGGAACACTCATATACCGAACCAAAATCTCACTGCCATGCAAACAATTTAGAAAAAGAATAATTCAATAATAGAGTCTAGAGAAAAGAATATTCTAATAATAGGTCCTCCAGCTGTCCCAACTCTACCCATTTTTTAATGCTTATACCTGTAGAGGCAATTCTACATTAGTGATAAAAATACTAAGTTATATAATTAAAAGAAATAATTAATATATTCAACAACATCATTAATTACATCTTTTAGGTTGTTACCCCGTGTCAAGACTCCCACATAATAATTTTTAAGGGTGCTCCCCGAGTCTGGACTCCCACATAGTAAGGGTTTTGCCCCGTGTTGAGACTCCCACATAGTCATTTTTTTAAGGATGCTGCCCAGAGTCAAGACTCCCACATAGTAATTTTTAGAGGTGCTGCCCGAATCGGGACTCCCACATATTAAGGGTGCTGCCCCGTGTCGGGACTCCCACATATTAAGGGTGCTGCCCCATATTACTCTCATATTTAAGGGTGCTACCCCATGTTGGGACTCCCACATAATAAGGGTGTGCTGCCCCGACTTAGGACTCACATAATAAGGGTGTTGCCCCGAGTCAGGACTTCCACATAGTAAGGGTACTGCCCCGTGTCGAGATTCTCACATAGTAATTTTTAATGGTGTTACACCTAGTCGAGACTCTCACATAAGAATATATAGCATTTCGAGTAATTATATGGACCTGCACTTTTGATGAGGCACCCACAACTACGACATACGATCCTAATATGAATAAAACTTCTTTAAAGTCTTCCTTTTAAATGTGCTCACAAATACTCAAGTTGATGTTTTATTTACCATCAACAGAATTCTCCTTTATATAGAAGAATATGTGTGGAATTCAAGAAGTCATTACATTAAATTTTATAGAAAAGAATGTAATAACACATAATTATATTAAACACAACCATTAGTGTGATAATGAAAAGTCATAAACTAATTATTAAGTTAATATGAATGGGTGTTAAATCCTAAAAATTAAATAAATAAAACTTATTTAAAACCATGTAGAAATATTAATGTACCGATTTGCTAAAGGTCATAATTGATAATTTATAATATTGATTTTCTAAGAATTAATTTAAATAAATATTAGTTATGGTTCATTATAAGATTTACAAAACTATAAATAAAATAACCTTTTTTTCAGGGCTTTACACATATGCTTACGGCAAAAAGAGCCAAGCAAAGCAACATGATCCAGGTCAAAACCAAACTGACATAAAAACATCAGGCAAATCAGCCCATGTTTTACGATCACCTATGGACTGAAGCACTTGAATCAAAAGGTTTAATATAAGCAAATAAAAGAATACTTAAAATATCCATTTAGTGGTAAAATAGGAAGTGAGGAGCCTTTTATTCAATTAGAGGATCTAGGCGCTCCCACAAAAGACATCCTTTAAGTATCTTGTATCTATTGTTAAGGCAAAAGGTGATATTGATTTAGATGTACCCCCATCAAATTACTGCTGAATGGTTGAAATGAAGGGATGCCTTAGGTGTACTTTGTGATAAGCGTATTCCGTTGAGCATGAAAGGTAAATTTTATCAAACAACAATAAGGTCTGGCTTCACTTTATGGAGCAAAATGTTGGGCTACTAAAGAGATGCATATTAGTAAGTTGGGAGTGGCGGAGATGTGTATGTTAATATGGATATCTAACAAGACTTTGATGGATAAAGTACCCAATGGTTGTATACGAGGGCAATTGGGAATAGCGTCAATTGAAGATAAGATCCATGAACATCGTTTGAGATGGTTTGAACATGTGCAATGTAGGACCCTGGATGCCATGGTGAAAAGATATAGGGTTCAATTTTGTGAATGTGCAAAAAGAGGGGAAGAGGTAGACTGAGAAGGTCTTGGGTAGAAGCGATTCGTAATTATCTAAGCTTGTATGGTTTAAATGAGGATATAGTGTAAAATCGTGTGGGATGACATAATAGGATCCATGGTGCCGACCCCAACCCACGATAATAAGGTTGAAGGAGGAGAAGAAGAAGAAGGCTATGACTTAATATTCTAACATTAGATATGAAAGAAGAGCCATATTCATTCATAAATTAGAAAGTATGAACCTTAAAATTGAAGATTAAAAAAATATTAAAAATTATCCACTATTATAAACTTCAAAGTTAAATTAAAATCTCCTGTCATTTAAAAATAAATACAAGAGAGTCAAATTAATGGAAAGGATTGTTTACTCTAATTTTGTTAATAGAGATCTTTTTACTTAATGTGTATAACCGATAATCTATGAGTTAATGTGTAATTTTTCAAATATGAAGACTGGTTTCCGGAGGATGAGATGTGTGAAATGAATAATACGCATATTTGGAGAGCATGAACTTTTTTTTATATATTTCTAAGTTAGTAAATTAAATAAAAAAATTTGTTACTTCTATTTCATCGATATAAATCTTCTAAATTGAAGAGTATAATCTTCTTGAGAGGAAAACTCTAGCCTTCTAGTAAGGAGATGAAATGTGTGAGAGAAACCATTGAATTTTTTATAAACATCTTATGTCTATACATTTTCTAATATTTCAAGTTTAACGTTGAAATTTGAATAGTTTTGTATACTTATATAAATTAATTAAAAGCCACTTTAAGTAAGGATGATATAAAAGTCACATAAATAAGTTTTGTATATTTATGTGGATTGTTTAAAAGTCACTTTTAAGTAAAAAAATATAAAATTCATATGAATTTAATATTGAGACCCACAAACTAAATGAGACCTATTTTAATAACCAAGAGTATTGTGTCATTTGCTTACTCTCATCAAAAGTTGTAAAAGTGGTTCTCCTATTATGTATTAATTAAAATTAAAATAATAAGAATAGATCGATATACATATGTTTTATCTAAAGTTGTAATAAATTTAGAAGGTGAAACATATTTTGGTATATAAAACTTATGCGGATCAATTAAAAGTCATCTTAAGCAAGATAGGTCAACAACTAAATTGGACCCTTTTAATAACTAATAATATTGTGCCATTTGTTTGACTCTCGTCGAAGTGCAAAAGTGGTTCTGCTACTATATATTATTATTATATTATATTATATGCACGGGATTTATAAATATATTTTTAAAAGAAAACATAATAATATTAAATTATATAAAAATATATTATTTTACTTTAACTTAGAATTTTTATTTATTTTTAGCTATTTTAAAAATACTAAACATAATTTGACTTTATTTAAACATCTTTATTTAGTTTAATGAAGATTCTTACTTTTTTAAATAATTATTTATAAACACAAGATAAATTCATTAAAATTTTTACAATTTTATTTTACATGCATAAGAAAAGAATAAAACTTACCAAATATAAATAAATGATAAACACAACATTTAGTTGAATATAAATTAAAATAATAATATTGTTCAAATGAAACATACATAAACTTGAGGAAAACCATATTCTATCTCATTACTCTGAACCTTCCAAATTGTTGCGTATTTGATCCTTTGCTGGTATGAAATGGTAGAAATAAAATCATATACCTATTTTAGGGACCATGACTGTACATATTTTATACATGTGGTTGTCCAACTTTTCATATTTTTAATTTCACCCATCATAATAAACTAGAAATAAGTATATCGGGTTATAACATCCATATTTTAATTAATCCATATTTAATTGGAAAATAAATATTTAATTAGAAAGAAATATTTAATTAATTTAATATTTGAATAAAAATGTAATAACACATGGCAAATTTATACTACATGGACCCCACAATATGAAGCGTTGTGAAATCCCTAAAAATTGGCAATGAGAAGCATTGCGGAAGCTTCTCTAAGAAATTGGCAACAAGAAACGATGTGGATGCTCGTTTTGAAACTGAATGTTTGTTACTTTCCTATATTAGATATAGATTAATACACGCTAGTTAGATGATTTCTGCTATTATATATTAAGATAGATATATTAGGATAGATGAAGCTGAATAAATTATTGGGCTTTGCATGTTATTACTTCTGATTGCCTTTCTTGTGTATTGCAGGTAACCCACAACCTGTATCCACTTCCCATTGTTTGTCATTACTTTCTTTACCAAAATAGAACAAAGGGGTACTAGCAATGCTGAACAATATTATCAATGGTGCATTTAAGGCAAACAAGAAGCAACGCCTCTCGCTTGCCTCAAACTCCACTCCCAATGCTGCCGGACAAGGGCCACCATCATCCACTCCTACTGTTCCTACAGCAATGGTTGTGGCTGATCCCAGCACTTCCAATGCGTCTGCTGCTGATCGTCTTCATCCTTATCAGCTGCCAGAAATGCCCGCAGACATGATTGGAGGTACAGCTCTTAATGGCATCTTGCCGTCAATATTCGAAGCTTCCATCCCTGAAGTTGTAGTCAAGCTCTTCCACTTTTGGGGTTTCGACTCGGAGTTGAATCAAATAGAGAAAATGCTCATCAAGATCAATTTGGTTCATGACGATGGAGAACGGAAAATGTACACTAACAAGCTCGTTGAGAAGTGGGTGGACAATGTGAAAGAAACAGCCTACGAGATTGACGATGTTGTGGATAAGATGAATGTCGAGGTCCTACGTCTGCAAGTGGAGAGGGACTTTGATCTGAGAAAGAGAAGCTCGTTTAAACGGAAAATGCTCTTTGAGTTAAAAAAACTTGTTGATAAACTCGACGAGCTGGTTACAGAGGCAAGCGGCTATGGACTCAAATCGAGAAATGAGTACGAGACCCTTCCTCCATATTGGACCTGCAGATCTCAAACAAGTCATTCAGTGGATGTTACCGAGATATATGGACGAACAGATGACAAAAACAGGGTAATAAGTTACTTATTTGATCAAAATATGTCGAACAAGAGGAAATACTCTGTCATTGGCATTTTGGGTATGGGTGGCATTGGCAAAACCACATTGGCTCAGCTTGTCTTCCGTGACGAAAGAGTTGAGGAGGAGTTTGATTTGAGAAGCTGGGCATGTGTGTCTGATGTTTTTGATGGTATGAGTGTACTCAAGGACCTTTGCGCATTTGCCGCCAAGAAAACGTACGATAATAATATGAGCTTGGCAGCATTGCATGATGAAATTGAGAATTTGGTGAGAGGTAAAAGAATTTTATTTGTGTTGGATGATGTGTGGACTGATAGGGATGAGGATTGGGAGATCCTAAAAGCTCCCTTCTGCCAATGTGCAGAGGGAAGTGTTATTCTAGTTACCACTAGAAATCAAAGTGTTCTTAAAACAATGAGAAGCAGGGAGATTCATAAATTAGAATGTTTAGAGGAGGTCCATTGTTGGGACTTATTCAGGGATAGAGCATTTAGGCCGGGAACTATGAATGCGGAATTGGAAGAAATAGGAAGGAAACTTGTCCAAAAATGCAGGGGAGTTCCTCTAGCTGCTAAGGTACTGAGTTCCATCTTATGTGGAGTTGATGATAAGAGAAAGTGGATTAATATATTAGAGAGTAAGTTTTGGGATTTACCAGTTGATAGGGATGGCATATTTCCAGCATTAAGAATCAGTTACCACTGCCTTCCCCCTCATTTAAAGTTGTGTTTCTTGCACCTGTCATTATTTCCCGCTGATTATAATCTTGAGAAAGATAAAATAGTCCAACTATGGATCGGGGAAGGCTTGGTTGATCCTAAACATGGGAGAGAACTGGAGGATGTTGGAAGTGAATACTACGACGCACTGCAAGAAAGGTCTCTCATTGAAGCAAATCATAAATTGCATGACCTTGTGCACTCTATGGCTCGCCACTTGTCGAAGAAGTTTTACTTGTCGAGCATAGAACTGTCGGCATCCAGTCATGTCGATGCAAGAGCAAGGCATTTTTGGATGTTTGGTTTGACAAGGAAGCGTACCAGAGCTACTTAGCAAAGTTGTGAGTTTGCGCACATTTATTAAACCTATTTATGTAGGAAGTCTGCGTAGGAGATATTTCATGTTGGAACTATTTGAGGGTTCTAGAATTGGATGTTTGTGGGCTGTCAGAAACATCCTACAGCTTTGTTGAAACTCTTGGACACTTGCGCCGTCTTAAAATGAATGCGCGTATGGAGACTCTCCCTAATTCAATTTGTAGACTTCATAGTTTGCAAGCACTAGAGTTAGCGGAAGTAGGTGTGAAGAACCTTCCAGAAGAGATTGGAAATCTTATCAGTCTACGCCTCCTCAACCTTGAAAGAACTGAAATTTCACATTTGCCAAATTCTGTATGCAATTTGCTTCATCTCCGAAAGATCAACTTGAGCTTCTGCGAACGGTTCAAAGAAATACCATACCACATAGGCAAGCTGCAAAATTTAAGAATTCTCCTTCTTTGTGGCACTCCATGTACGGCACCTTCCCGACTCAATTTGCAGCATTACAAGCTTGGAGATACTTGATCTGACGTTTTGTCGTGAGCTTCAAAGTTGGCCACAAGGATTGTCAAATTTGGTTAATATACGATTTTTAGGGATGCCTAGCATGGAGGTGCGTATGTCTGTACCACCAAACATAGGAAGATTGGTGCGTCTCCGATGTAAATTGTGGTTTAGGGTGGGAAGGGAAACGGGGAGAGGGATAGGAGAGCTGCAACATCTTGACAACATTACTGGTCTACACTTGTGCAACATGGAGAACGTTGAAAACGTGGAAGAAGCAGAGATTGCTGCTTTGATAAACAAGAAATTTCTTGAAGAATTGTCATTCAGGTGGAGCTCACCAGAAAGGAACTTCTGGGATGAAGGTGGAGAATTGGAGTGGAAGGTGGTTGAAGCACTCAAGCCTTACCCCTCCAACATTAAATTCTTATATTTCAAAGGCTATGGCGGTAAAAGACTCCCAAGCTGGATTCATACGCTTCATTTTCTTCTTTGCTGCATCTTTGTATGTCAAATATGAATAAAGTAACAACAGTAACAGCTCTCACGCTCAATTCCTTGGAGTCTTTGTCCATCATTCAGTGCCCCGATTTGAGAGAAGTTGTCATTGTGGCTCCAAAGTTGAGGGCGTTAAGTGTGGAAAGATGCCCGGAGATGATACGCTTGTCTATTCAAGCTTGCTCTGGAGCCAACAACTCGGAGGATGCCTCAGATTTGACGCTTGCACCAATTCGCATTGCCCCACACACTCAAGCGCCTAACGATAGGAGTTGTGAAAAGCTGGGACCTGATGCATATAGACGGCGGTTCGCCAGCCTCCTTCCAAGGAAGATATCCAGCGGCGGCTCCGCCCACAGAGCAGAACTAGCTGCCAAAATGCCATCTCTACCTGGCTGTTTGGATTGATGCATTTTGGCGGCTCGATCCTCCGAATCACAGCCTGCTGGTCTGTCCTCTTGGGCTGCAACCACTCTCTTGACTGCATGTTTTGGGACTACTAAATCTTTCCCGGTGAATCTATGATATAAAACTGTGGGCTTATTAAATCTCTATACTCCCTTAGGAAGAGCCAGTGCCCACCATGAAAATTAGTAAGCTCATCAAAGTTGATTGATTGGTATTTTGTATGTTTGGTGTCTGGTTTTGCAGTTTTTGACAGCGTGGAAAACAATGTGTCCATGCTGCTTATATTGATTTTGAACTCTCAAAATTGGGCTAGAACTTTGGTATATATATATATATATGCCACATGAACTAGAAATTTTATTTTATTTTTGAAAAAACATGTATGTGGAGGAAAGTTCAACCCGCCACTGCCCGTTGAGTGCATAAACTTCTTTTAGTTTCTCTCTATTTATGAGGGGCCTTAGGAGTGAGCATTGGATTGATCGAACCTAACTATCGATGTTGAATTCCATGACCGGAGCTGATTGCTCCCAAAACTGAACATAACCAGTCGGTTGAATAATTGAATAACTAAGTATATAATAAAGTTACAAAAATATATTTATTTAATTAATTAATTAATCAAAATTATGCAATATTCAATATATAAAAAGTTCAGTATTTTGGTTTGAACCAAGATATGAATATCTAATTCACCATTTTATGCTCACCCTTATGCTCCTTTGTAATGACCCGCTCGTTCTGAGTCACAGGCCAAGTGGTACAACATAAAACTAAGTGCCCCTTCCACTAATTTATTAATATCATACATAAAACCGCACGCAGAGAATTAGTTGAGGTTCACATTTTAAGTCATGCCATGAAATAAAAGATAAAATAAACAACGCTCGGATCCAATAAATACTTGTGAAATGAACCACAATCTCACTTTCATGCAAACAGATTAGAAATATAACAACCGCTAAAATAAAAAAAATTAAGAGTCTAAAATAGAGTTCTTCAGCTATTCCAACTCTAACCCATTCGTCGATGCTTGCACCTACAGAAGAAGTATTGTGTTAGTGATAAAAACACTAAGCTGTATAATCACAAGAAACAAGTTAATATATTCCATAACATTATTAATCAAGTCTTTTAGTAGTTATAAGTCTATTCCAAACTCCAATTATACCGAGAGAGGTGGCCGTCTGATCCAACTACATTCTCATCTATGCGCACACACGCTACGTAACCCACGGCTAGTGCGCCCTGTCACCCCTTTCGACCTAGGGGCAGGTATTTCATTTTTCAAATAATTTTAAAGGTGTGGCCCCATGTCAGACTAAGTCAATTCTATCACCTCGGTTGCAATCGGAACATAGTGATAGAATCTTAGCCCATTCTATACATTAACACGTATATTCCTTAGTCTAATGCATAAAATAGTATGATATGTGGCACATAACTAGATGCATAAAAATAATAATAAAATATATCCCACAATAATTAGTTAATCATTTAGTTAATAACTTATATGTGAATAATAATAATTTTTATTTAATTAATTAACACTAAGTAAATGTATATGGTCACACAAAGTCATTAATCATTGTCACGAAGAATCAAAACATGCCAACAACTTCTTGGACTTGTAAGGATGTCAATATTTGCTAACCCATAAATTAATAATTAATCATATATAGCAACTAACAAGATATTAAATCGGGTAAACCAATGATAATTCCTCAAATGATTAAATTATAATACCATGCAAGCTTTCTATATTCTAACTCATAAATTACTTTGTAACGATTCGACCCAAGTGCAACATAATGAGCATAGTCATCTATTAAAAAATGGTTAACCAAAGTTTAAAATCTATAATTCATTCTCACTAATAAACCAGATCTTACCCCAATAGGCATTAGATGTAGGAATAAGTTAAAAAATCTCACAATCCATAAAAAATTTTATCCTCAAAATTCCTACTCTTGCCCATAGCTAGCAGCTTAGCCCACATCCTCCTTTGGACCCATAAACACTAGCCTAACCTATGTCCCTAATCCAGCCCACCATCTAATACAGATGTATGTGCTCTGATACCATCTACACTCAACCATCTATACTCAACCCCAGTGCAACATAATATTCCTATGTCATCTTTTTAAAAATAATCAATTGAAATTAAAGATCTATAGTTCATTCCCACTAATAAAATGGATCTTATTCAAGTATGTATTATATATGGGACAAAGTTAAGGGATCTCACAACCCTCTACATTGGTGCCAGCGAGTTTTCATGGTTTTTGTATTTATTTGGCTAATTAATTAGTGTTTCCTTTCTATTTCCATTAACGATGTTGTGAGTCCATTATTGCCGTGTTTCTTGAGGATAAAAAATTTATGGATTTGCTTTATTGTTGGCGTATGTATATGATAGATAGTATGATCAATGTTAGTTTGGTAAGTCATAAAATTAATCAGAAACATCATGGATAGAAAATCTTGACGTGATTTTTTATATTTTGAAGCTATTTATGCTTGTTGTTCACGAGTTGCCTTTGTTAAAAACAACTTCTTTATAATGTAAGTTGTTGGGCACAGTTTTTAGATATGCCCGCTCTTTGGATCATCGAACCGGATCTATGACATGAATGTTTGATGTATTTACTAGATTCGTCCAATATTTGGGAGCCTCGACTGTAACCCTAGTGAATATAAGATAAGATCCTTACTTTGTGAAGAAATCACATCTTTTTGTCCAGAACCTCACATAGAGCTACAGTGTACCAAAAACAATAGAAAATATTTTCCCACCGTATTTTTTGAGACTTTGGAATTTTCTTCATCCGTGAGAAGAGTTTGTGAGGACATCTATTGATGCTCCTATTTTGCTACAATTTATGTAAATTAATTATATTTAATTTAGTTTTCACAAACAAACCATTTTATGATTTATGATGGAAAAGTATGCCCTCATAAAAAAAATGATTTGTTTATATGAATTCTCTGTCTGTTTCACTTCTTAATGAACTTTAATAGATTGTTTCAGTTGCCCTTTCAAAGAATTGACTGTTAATAATTTAAATAACAAAATTGTTATGTTGGTTTTTGGAAGATTGATTTATGGATTCTTCTTTACATTATCCATCGAATTTCTTCAATTTTGATCTTGGACTTTAAGGTCATAAAAGAGCCTAGCTCAGTCGAGCATTATTATTTTCATCTCAAGCTTGTTTGCAAATTAGTTAGCTCAACTCTTTTTTTCCCTCTGAATTTTTCATATCTCCTCTTCTTTGAATGACGTGTTCCTTGACAATTTTTTATTAAAACATTATATCAGCAAACTAAGCTGTTCTTTAGCAAAATGAGTTCATCATTTTCGTTAAGTTTAATTTTTGTGTTCTAAA
The DNA here is from genome assembly GCA_033002965.1 of Piper betle. Taxonomy (NCBI): domain Eukaryota; kingdom Viridiplantae; phylum Streptophyta; class Magnoliopsida; order Piperales; family Piperaceae; genus Piper; species Piper betle. The sequence goes on along the minus strand of JAURVB010011838.1, from coordinate 12,126 downwards.
AAAACAAAATAGTGCCAGAAACCAAGCCAATTTTGGAGAAAGGAACCTCTTTTTACCATGCCATTTTTCATCATGGTGGAAGAGTTTAGATTTCCCTCTTTATTTTGAGGTAAGTATTTTTCAATTTTTCGGTTTTTTCCCCTGTAAATAAAGATGGAGAAATTTTTTCGCTGTATTTTTTCCATGATGTTTCTCCACGTTTTTCAAAGCAGAGGAAAAAGTAAAGTACATTTACATTTAAATATAGAAAAAAATTAGACTCCTTCCCACCGCTAAAATTGACATTAAAATAAAAACATTTTTTTGCTGTCATTTTTTAAAAGGCATAGAAAAAAAATTGAGCAGGACTACTAATGGAGGCCTGGCTTTCCCATTTGTTGAGTTCGTAAAATGGTCACAAGGTCGAGACTCTATGTTTGTAAAATGAATCAAATGTCCACTACTTTTTTCCTTCTGAAATTTATACAAAGATTGAGCTTGCAAGTTTCTGTTTTGAAGCTCTCATATGTTAATGTATGTCTTCTTAACTTGGTTACAAAGTAATTATGCATAATGCCCACATGTAGCATTATACAAACATGAAGATTGAAGGAGGACAACTTAATTAAGATTCTCTAGGTCCGGTAAATGGAGAGATCAAAGGTAGTAGACAAGTCATGAACTCGAGTAAATTAAGATTCTCCAGGAGATCATAAATGACATATGAAATTCAAACATGAATACAAATAGATATCATTAGAATTGCAACATTAAAATGCATGAATTAAACATAAATATCTATGCCTGCGTGAATCACCAATCTCTAGATGTCTTTGGTAGAAACAAATTAAGACAACATTGTGAGATCTTTTTATCTTTTGCACATTTTATTACTATTGTCCAGGTCCACTATTTGCAGAAGATCGTTCATCAAATTGCAAACAAATGTAAAACCTAAACCTGGTAGAAAGTGTTCATTTCTATGTATCTTAGGTACATTTCAGCAAAGAGGCAATGGGAGGCTACATGAGGGAGCAGCCTAAATAAAATAGGTAATATTTGGTCGGCTTTTTGATTCCAAACTTCGTATGTAGACCATAAATTTAAAACTCTTTCTTGACACCAAAAACTCTGAGAGTTGACTTGACTTTGTGGCTTACTAAGTCAAACATCATGGATGACTCTGTATTGATTAATTTTATAACAATTCAAATCATAAAAGTTATCAAGGTATATTATCTTTGTTTTAGATTAATTAAATTAGTATTTTTTAATAAGGTAAATAATATATTTATTAATTTCAAGTGTCAAAAGACCAATTAATGCTAATTTCATGTAATTTTTTATTTACATTATTAAATATTTAATATAATTGACTCTAAGTTTGCTTCGGGTCGATTTAGTTGTAGAGTCCACTCCGAGTCCCGAGTTTTTGAACCATGATGTAGACATCGTTATTGGGAAGATTTGAAAGATATGCTTTCTTCAATATTCATATCTTTATATTATTCATGTGTGATTGTAAATAAATTATACGATCCATGTGAATTCTTATCAAAATTCAGATGAGAAAATTGGCAATTTGTGAGAAGAAATACTAAGATGAATGTGGCAATATTGAAAATTACTAACCAGCCGCTAAGGCGGTAGCCCAATTTGTCTATTTTGAATGTGGAACTATTCTCAACGAGAAGTTGTGCCCACCCTCATCACTAAAGCATTGGATTTTTTTCATTCTCATCGCATTTTAGCCTAATTTGTGTGTGATTGATTTTGAACCCACAATAATTTATGGGCCCTTAACACTTATTAATTTTGAATTATTATTATTATTATTATTTATTAAGAAAAGCATTGGACTATAATTTTGTAATGCCCATCAAATATCCTATGTTTTAAAATCTGGATAGATTGAGTATGTCACCTTGAAAAATTCATAACTCCAATAGTACTAACCAAAAAATTCTAGAATTTGGAGGGGTAAAACTTAACTCTCTATGAAACCCAACAAAATAAGAATCACATCCATTAAAATTTTGTAGTGAAAATTATGATTTTTGCAAGTCAACGGATAACTAGAAAAATTCAAAACATGGTACAGGGACAAGATATTTCTTGTGGACAAATAGTCTTGAATAAGATGAATGTAGAGAAACTATTTACTTGAATGTAATAAGATGAATGTAAATAAATCTGTTCACGAAGGTTTGATCGATCTAAATAAGGAAGCTAATTAATAAGTAAACGGACAAAGGGAATATCTATGGTAAAAAAGCTGGACACGGTCACATGTAAATCGGGTCCATATCACTAACAAGGTGTCAGTTTGGATAAAATAAGAATTAACGTGAGGCTAAGTAACCAATAGGTTAATCTAAGTGGAGGCAAACATATTTAAAGTAGTTTTGTATGTAAATTGTACTTATGGGTCAAGGACACGGTATATGTTCATCTTAGAGACGATGTTTTAGATCGTGTAGAATTAGTTAAGAGTGATAGATGCTTAGAAGGTCAAGGCTTTAAATGAACGGTATAAACTTCTTAATATTTTCTCCTACACGGTTAAGGATGTGAAACCCGTGATTCGAGTCATGGCTTTATAGTTTGAATATGTCGGTTCGACCGTTATTTTCAGTCGGGTCAATTTCAAAACACGCGTACCGAGCTGAGGCTAGTCTTGTGTTATGAACCATGAGAGTCATCTATGCCCAAGTATATGATGATAACAACAGTAAGATAGCAACAGAATGAGTTATCAGAATATATGAGAGTATGCTAGATTTTTCTTTATTTATTTGAATTAAATCATAGAATTATTTTTAGGTTGAATAAAGTATTAGGACACGTTATAGGCCGTTTGGGTGGGTTATTAGTTATAGAGCATGTCAATGATGTGTATTATATTTTATGGGATTTTTCCCCCTGTTCTCTGGATTTTTAGAATTATTAAGAGTTAGTATATTTTTTACCAAAGTCGATGTCGCGTCAAGTTTTAATTACTAGACAACCATTAGTTTCTTTCACTGACCATTCATTTTTTTCACTGACCATTCGTTTTTCTCACTGACCATTCATTTTTCTTACCTGACAATTCATTTTTCTCACCTGGCCATTCATTTTCTCACCTGACCATTCATTTTCTCACCCTGACATCTATATATTTCACACTTCTGGCACTGTCACTTTTCATCTTCTCACCCAATTTCCTTCTTCTTTTTCTTTCTTCCCTCTTTCCCACAATCCTCACTTGAACCGGTCACAATCTTGTTGCATTCACTGTGTGACTAATGATTAGGTATAGAATTTTATCCGATTTAATTTTTTAAAATTGATATTTATTAGTAAAGCATGCTAGGATTGATTAATTGTTGTGATGAATGCTTGATTATAGTTGAAGTGATTATTTGCATGATTTGAGTTATAGTGAATGATTATTAGTGATCTAAATTAAGTAAAGTAAATCTGAGCATTCTAACTAACTACAATGTGTCTTAGAAAAATAAAATAAAATTGGCAAAAAAATATAATAAAATTAGCATGAATAGGATGAGTTAGAGTTATTTCTACACTAATGATTGTTTGAGTGTTCAATAATGATTGCATTGTATGTGTAGTGTTCATGTTCAGTTGATGCATCATTTAGTTAGTGGGTGTTAGTTTTTAGATTTGATGTGTAGGTCGGAGTAGGAGCTCACCGCCTAGGTCACGATGACATGCTTGGAACTTCTAGTAGGTCCCTAGGACTCGTCTGCTGACCAGATAGTGGTCTATCCGGTATTGTTGGAGCCGGCTCAACACCTTCGACCCTCTAGTGACCTTCGACCGGATAGTGGTCATATCCGGTATCGTTGGAGCCGACTCAACACCTTTGACCCTCCAGTGACCTTCCCCGACTAGAGCAGAGCCCATTGCCGCCCAGCCGGCAGGATCTACAAGCCAGCCGGATCTAGTCACCCGCCACCAACCTCCTTTGTTTAGCCATTTTTTGGCAAACCGCCGCCTCCACCAACTTTGTATTTGTCGTAGACACGTCAGCCTCGCCGAGCCGGTTCCAACAGTACCCAATATGACCACTATCCGGCCAATAGACACCGCCGACAACTACTGCCAAAAAACCGTCGAAAGCCACCAAAAACCACTTGAGATTTTGCTAGCAAACTGTCAGAACCTATCGGAAAACTGGATTTGCCAATGAGCGCCAAATTCGAGAACCCAGGAGATAGGGTTTCCTGGTGAGTTTTGGCCTTTCACCCACAAGGAACCGAGAAACCTTAGTGAACAAAAATTTTTGCCAAGTGTTGGAGCAGCAAGGACCATGCTAGCCTTGTTAGCTTGTTTTTGGCAGGTTTAACTCAAGGAAGATCGATACAAGTGTTGGTGGAAGTAGTCAAGTTACATACTTCAGGTGTTGGGCTGGGCTGGCACGTGTATGCCACCACAGATACTTTGGCTGCCACTCTAAAGGTAGGAAAATTTTCGTCTCTGCTGTATATGGATTTCCTTCCCTTTACATGGACTATACAGGGAGGGGGTGGTCTGTAAAGGGGTGTATGGACCATGTGAAGAGTACTCGAGACCAAGTCATGGGATGCTGGATCGGGAACCTCATGCTCAGTTCCCATGTCTTGTTGACGCCCGTATGGCTAGATAACACCTCCGCACTGCGGTGCATGGTGCTAGCACTCGATGACAAGTCTCCGTGTTTGATAGCGCTACTTGCTAGCGATAGCGGTAACCATGAGCAGTGGTCGGTACGACCAAACAGTTATCAGTAGCCACTAGCAGTTCTTGGTAGCGGCCAGCAGTACTGAATAGCAAACAACAATGCTCGGTACTGGATAGCAGCTCTCGGTAGCGTGTAGCAATGATCGACACTGCACAGTAGTACTTGGTAGCGGCAAGAAGTGCTCGGTATTGCATAACAATGATTGGTAGCAAGTAGATATGCTTGATGCTACACACAGTTCTCGTTAGAGGCTATCAGTACTTGATACAACTCGAAGGACGGTGACCTAAGCTGACCAAGACCAACTAGTGCTTGGTACTAGCTACCAGCACTCAGCTTCCGGGTTGTGCATAGCATGGACAAGGTGGCACTCATGCAGTGGTGCATGGTGGATCGAAGTGCCACAGTGCTAGCAATTCAGTATGGAGCGGCTAGGTGGCGTCTACATGGTGTTCCCATGACGATTATATACACAGACTTCTGGTGCATGGTGTGCCCATGACGATTATATACACAGATTTTCGGTGCATGGTGTGCCCACAGCTGTTAGACTGATAGGTGTCTGGTGCATGGGGCACCTTGGTGGTTATCAGCCTAATGTGGTGAGCAACTGCCTCGAGTATGGGCGGCAAGTGGCGCCCATGCGTGTATCTTCTGAGCTTGAAAAGGAAGGAGGTGGTCCTTGATAGAGAAAGATACAGTGGGGAACTAGTGATCAGTAAGTGAGTGTTGTGATCGTAAGTTCGAGAGTGTTACGGGCGTAAGTGTCTTGTAACCGGTAAAAGTGTGTGCGTGTGTGTGCATCTTGTGTGCCCTAGACTATGTTGTGGTCTCTGTGGTACTACAGTAAGCTACGGGCTGTATAATGGCTTCGTCCCATTGTATAGTGTGAATATATATAGAGGTTGAAATTTTCCCATAATATTGTGTGTGGATTTTCATGGTGATACATGTACAAAGTCATGTACATGAGTTTTGAGTGGAAGCAGCTCACCCACTATTGTTCCAATCATTTAAAAATAAATACAAGAGAGTCAAATTAATGAAAGGATTTTACTCTGATTTTGTTAATAGAGACTTTTTGCTTAATGTGTATAACCTATAATCTATGAGTTAAAGTGTAATTTTTCGGATATGAAGACTGGTTTGAGCATGATGAGATGTGTGAAATGAATAATACACATATTTGGAGAGCATGAACTTTTTTAATATATTTCTAAGTTAGTAAATTAAATAAAAAAATTTGTTGCTTCTATTTTGTCGTTATAAATCTTCTAAATTGAAGAGTATAATCTTCTTGAGAGGAAAACTCTAGCTTTCAAGTAAGGAGATGAAATGTGTGAGATAAACCATTGATTTTTTATAAACATCTTATGTCAACATTTTCTAATATTTCAAGTTTAACGATGAAATTTGAATAGTTTTGTATACTTATATAAATTAATTAAAAGCCACTTTAAGTAAGGATGATATAAAAATCACATAAATAAGTTTTGTATATTTATGTGGATTGTTTAAAAGTCACATTTACGTAAAAAAATATAAAATTCATATGAATTTAATATTGAGACCCACAAACTAAATGAGACCTATGTTAACAGCCAATAGTATTGTGTCATTTGCTTATTCTCGTCAAAAGTTGTAAAAGTGGTCCTCCCATTACGTATTAATTAAGTAAAAAAATAAGAATAGATTGATATACATATGTTTTATCTAAAGTTGTAATAAATTAGAAGGTGAAACAGATTTTGGTATATAAAACTTATGCAGATCAATTAAAAGTCAACTTATGCAAGATGGGTCAACAACTAACTTGGGTCCTTTTAAATACTAAAATATTGTGCCATTTGTTTGACTATCATCGAGGTGTAAAAGATGGGTCAACATTATGAGTTGCACTATCCAGGTCCAGTATTTGCAGAAGATTGTTCATTGCAAACAAGTGTAAACCCTCAACCTGGTAGGACGTGTACATATCTATGTCTCTTATTTTTATATATAATAACAAAGGGACAATGAGAGGATACCTGTGGGAGCAACCTAGCCTCTGCAAGAGAAAATGTGGCTGAAATTTGCGAAGCCTATGCAAAAGACTAGCATCATATATGCTATCGAAGCCAACTGTCTGTCCACGATCCGAAAGCTGTCTGTGATCTCGGCTTAAGTGGCACTTGCCTCTTGCTAAGATCTATCAACGTTGGGAGAACATGGTTTGTGAAGCCTTATATATCTCATTCGCCCTCGAATGATTCTTATCTGAAGAAAAGAACTCTGCAACTCTCCCATTTACCTGTATCTGACTACTGCCTGGTAACTTTTTCACACCTACATCTTTCATCATCAATTTCACCATGGCCATTTCTTCCCAACGGCCAAGAGCTCCATACATATTATAGAGGAGAACATGGTTTGCAACATTGGTTGGTTCAAGACGTATCAACTGTTTGAGTGCAAATTCTGCCAAGTCTAGATTTTTGTGAACTCGGCAAGCTGCCAGAAGAGTACTCCAAATAACTGTATCCGGCTCCATGGGCATGCTCTTGACAAAGTCCATGGCAGCAAAATGCCTGTCCAGATCGACCTAGTAGATCAACCATGCATCCATAGTGCTCAATCTGAGGGATGAGGGTGTAGTGATCAATCATTTCCTGGAAGTAGGAGAACCCAGTTTCCACCAGTCCAATATGAGCACAAGCCAATAAACCCCCACAAATGTGATACAGTCAGGCTTCTCTCGAGCTCTCTTCATTTCAATAAAAGTGTCCAAAGCTTGATCCCCTCTGCCGTGAATGGCCAAACTAGGCCTGAGCATGGTTCGGTTATCCGACCGAACCAACCGAACCAAACTCTATTCGGTAGTTTTGGTTCGGGTCTAATTCGGTTTTCGGTTTTATTTCGGTTTAACCGAAATATTCTTATTTGGTTATGGTTTATTAGGTTCGGAATCCATTTCCGAACCAAATACCCAAAATCCAAATAAGAATTCCATCTTCCACTCCGCCTTTCCCTTCTTCGTCTTCCCCTCCTCCGTCGCGACATCCTACAGCGGCCATCCTACGGCAGCTAGGGCATACCCATTCTTCTTCCCATTGGCCATCCTACGGCAGCGGCCATTCTTTTATGGTTTGTGGATTTTTAGTTTCTGGGTATGCTCAAATTAGGGTTTATTGGGACGGGTTATGTTGAAATTGATTTTTTGATGTTTTTTTCTGCATTTTTTGAGCGAGTTACGACACTTTTTGTCTTTGTTGTTTAGATTGTTTTTTATGCTACTTTTGTTTAGATCTCTTCTTGGTTTGGTTGGTTTGTAAATGTTTAGTTCCTGGATGCATTCGATTTAGAGTTCTTTTGGAATTGCCCTCTCATATTTTATTTCTGCAACTGGAGTAAATCATGGGACATTTTCTTAGATCAGTTTGAGCTTGATTCTTTTCAGTTTGAAACTAGTTGTCTTTGTTCTTTAGATTGTTTGTTCTTCAGGGATAGTTTGCTGTCATGTTTAGTATCTGATTATGTTGTAGAGATTATTGAAATTAATTCCTTTGTAATTGAACTCTCATATTTTCTTTCTGCATCCTTAGTAAGTTATAGCACTTTTCTTAGATCAGTTTGAGTTTTTTTTAAAGTAGTACTGAAATATTATGAAATGGGTATGCAAACTCGTCGATCTATGAATATGATTGCTTCTATCAAAAAAAAGATCGCTGATTTTATCTGTTGTGTTCCAATTTTTGAAATTATTCGGGAGGTAATGTGCATGACTGTTAACTAATAGTAGTGTATTAATTCGATGAACTGTACATCTAAGTTTCAAATAGAGAGAAACTTTAAGGAACTGCTATAGTTTTGTACCAACTATTCATCTACATAGTGTTCAGGTCGTAATAGAAGGAAAAGGAAACACGGTTATGTTCAAACTGAAAAGAAATCGGAATGAAATTGGCTTGTTTCTTTCAGCTGAATGCAAACCAGGTCTCTGGTTATGTTCATAATATCAAACTCCCAAATAGTACAAGCCCCAGTTCAACATGTTCAACAATACTGCCAAGATGGTTTGACATGACGGATGAGGTTGTGCCCACACCTTGGTGTTTTCTTTTGGTGGCTATTTAGGTTTTTTCAATTGATTATCAGATTATCTTGTATAAACATTTATTATCAAATTATTTATCTTGTAAATTTTAATGTTGCTTAATGTTTAAAATTGATTGATATAGGTTTAATTTTTTTGTTAGATGTCAAGTGAATTAGATTATCATACCCAAGATGATCCAATGGAGCATGACCAAGTTGCTTCAACAACAAATTTTCAACAAGAAGTTGTACCAACAAAGAAGAGGTTTATGAAGCCAAGATCAAAAGTTTGGAGACATTTTACAAAGATTCAAGATCAAATTGGTGGAAGCGACAGAAGTAGATGCAATTACTGTTCTAAAGAGTATGTTTATAGTTCTAGAAATGGCACTTCTTCGCTTATAAGTCACTTATCTACTTGCCCTAAGAAGCCATCTGATTCGGCCCAAGTAGATCCTCATTCAGGAAGTGGAGGTAATGAAGGAAATATGGTAATTTGTAAAGCAGATCATTCCTCTATTAGAAAGGCGATCGTTGATATGATCATTTTAGATGAATTGCCATTTAGATTTGTGGAAAGTGAGGGTTTTCAACGTTTCATGCATACCATGTGTCCTGGATTTCCCATTCCTTCTAGGTTTACAGTAGTAAGAGATTGCCTTGGTCGTTATGTTGATGTGTTAGGGGAATTGAAAACTTATTTCAAAGTAACAGGTCAAAGAATCTCCATCACTACAGACACATGGACATCAAACCAGAATCTAAACTATATGTGCCTCACTGCTCATTTTATTGATCGTGATTGGAAGTTAAATAAAAAGATATTGAACTTTTGTCCAATTCCCAGTCACAAAGGAGAGGCTTGTGGAAAAGAAGTTGAAAGATGTTTACGAGACTGGGATATTGAGAAAGTATTTACTTTAACAGTGGACAATGCTGCCTCTAATGACAATGTTGTGATATATTTGAAAAAGAAGTTAGGCAACAAGAGTCCTCTTTTTGTAAAGGGAGAATTATTTCATATGAGGTGTGGTGCACATATCACAAATTTGATAGTTAAAGATGGTTTGAAAGATATAGACATATCGATTTCTCGTGTTCGAGAAGCAATTAAGTATGTGAAGGCATCTTCAGCTCGTTACAAGAAATTTGAGGAGTGTGCAAAATTTGAGAAGATCGAAAGTAAAAGAATTTTGTGTTTGGATGTGAGTACAAGATGGAATTCCACTTATTTAATGCTAGATATTGCTCAACCTTATGAAAGAGCATTTGAGAGATATGCAGATCAGGATGGCGGTTTTGCAAGTGACTTGACAGAGCCAGGGGCTAGTGGTGTGCCTACAAGGGATGATTGGAACAATTGCAGACATATGGTGAAGTTTTTAAAATGTTTTTATGATCTTACTGTTAGGATATCAGGCACATCGTATGCTACATCTAATATATTCTTCAATCAAGTAAATCAGGTTTATATGATTTTGAAGAAGTGGAAAGTAAGTCCTGATGTCTCCTTATGTGCAATGGCAACGAGAATGATGAATAAGTTTGCAAAATATTGGGGTGATGTGAACAAGCAGAACTTATTAATGTTTATAGCTATTGTATTTGATCCTCGCTACAAGTTTAATTACCTTTGGTTTTGTCTCAAAGAAATGTATGAGGTTCCTTTGGGTGATAAATTAGCTGGATTAACCAAGAATATTCTTGTTCGTCTTTATGAAGAGTACAAAGGGATACTTCAACCTTCGAATACTTTGCAACAAGTTGTCAAAAGTCCAACAGCTGAAGAGGATGATCACATACTGGAATCATTATATAAGAAGCATAAATTTTGAACAGGAAGTAGCAGTAGCAAACATGAATTGGAAAAATATCTAGATGAAGATCCTGAAGATGGGGTAGAAAATTTCAACATATTGCTATGGTGGAAGGTAAATAGTCATCGATTTCCTATTCTATCCCACATGGCACGTGACATACTAGCTGTACCAGTCACAACAGTAGCTTCAGAGTCTGCTTTTAGTACTGGAGGACGTTTGTTGGATCCTTATAGGAGTTCTTTAACTCCTAACATGGTGGAGGCTCTAATATGTGCTGAAGATTGGATTCGACATGGAGTAGTTCCATTTGAAATCACAGGAGATCCAAACGACCTAAACACATTAGAAACTGGTATTATTTTTTTACTTTGCTTATTAGCTAAATATGATTGTTAATTATTTATTTTCTCTCTTTTTTCTTTCATACAGAGCTTGCAAGATTAATTACGGGAGACATAGTACCAGAAGTTTAACTGTACAATCTTCAAGATGGTATTTTCCTTATTCTTAAGATTCTTATCTTTGACAATAATAATGGAAATTATCAAAGGTGTTGATTTGCATTGTCTTTGGTTGCATTTGTTGGTATCAATCTTTCTTATTTTCATTGTTCTTCTGGTTTTAGTACTCGTAAGAAACAGATAAAGCTGCATTCCTTCTGCGTCAATACTTCTTCAACAACTTACTTGATCGTCTTAGTACTCGACCATTTCTCAGTAATATTGAGAAGAAATGGATATCATATCAGGTCAGGCTTCATCTCTTCTTCTCCTTTCCATATCTTCTGAATTTTAACATGTGAATGGCGTTCTTCCTGGTTGTTCAATTGCATGTATGTGTTGGTTAACACTATTTTGCACATACACTTAATACGTTCTCCCTAGTGTGTAATCAGTTATTGGTGCGGACATTATTCTTTTGGTTCTGCAGTTGCTTTATGCAGTGAAGCAGAGTCATGAAAATGGGGTTTGCCATGGTGAGCTTCTTCTGTAGTATTTTTTTTGTTTATATTAAATTATATTATTGGATGGGCATGCAAAATTGTCAAATGTTGAATATGGAAGAGAAATTTAAATGTTTTGTTGGTGTCTTTTATCATTTTTATCAGCAAGAGATATCAAATGCGAGAATGTTGTAGTCACATCACGGAATTGGGTGTACCTTGCTGATTTTGCATCATTCAAGCGTACATACATACCAGACGATGATCCCTCGGATTTTTCTTTTTTCTTTAGATGCAGAGAAAACAAGATTGTATGCTTGAGTCTTAAATTGCCCTATTATGGATAAAGCAATACTTTTTGGGTTTGTTGTGTTCTTCACAATAGCTATTTTGGATTAATAGACGAGTAGCTTATAAACAGGTGTTCCACAAGCCCACAACCCTCAAAAAGAATTTGTAAATAATTCGCTACAATATGTAATATAATTTTAAATATTATATCTACTGGATTTATAGTGATTATAAAATAGATTTCGTTTAAATAGGTCGAACCAAGTTCAACAAGATTATGAAATTATAAATAA
>JAURVB010011837.1:0-12016 GCA_033002965.1 Piper betle | reverse complement strand
GTCTCCCAATTCAATTTGGAGATTAGCTCATGGTCTCTAAGTTCTTTCTGAAATTGAAATTGCCTCCCATCTCATTCTGAGATTAGGTGGTCTCCCAATTGATTTGTAGATTAGTCATGGTCTAAAAGTTCATTCTGAAATTATAAATTGTCTCCTAGCTCATTCCTATATTAGGTGGTCTCCCAATTCACTTTGAGATTAGTCATGATATTCCAGCTCATCGTTAGATTATAAATTGTCCCCTACCTCATTTTGAGATTAGGTGGTCTCCCAATTAATTTTCAGATTAGTCATGGTCTCCCAGTAAATTCTGGGATTAGAAAATGTCTCTCAGCTCATTATAAGATTAGGTGGTCTCCATTTCATTTTGATAATATGCATGATCTCTCAGTTCACTCTGAGATTAGATATTGTCTCCCAGCTCATTCCTAAGATTAGGGTTGCTTTCAAGTTCGTTTTGAGATCGTCATGCTCTCCTAGTTCTTTTTGAGATTAGTCATAGTATCCTAGTTCATTCTTTGATTAGAAATTTTCTCCTAGCTCATTCTGAGATTAAGTGGTCTCCAATGTCATTGAGAATAGTCATGGTCCTCCTACGATGTATTTCCTGATATTAGAAATTTTCCAAGTCACTGTGAGATTAGGTGGTCTCCCAATGCATTTTTGAGGTTCGTCATCAACTCCCAGTTCATTCTGAGACTTAAAAATGTCTCCCCTGCTCATTCTTAGATTAGGTGGTCTCCATATGCACTTTGATTAGTCATGGACTCCTAGTTCATACTGAGATTAGAAATGCGTCTCCCCAGCTCATTCTGAGATTAGGTGGTCTCCCAATGCATTTTGAGATTAGTCATCGACTCCAAGTTCACTATGATATTAGAAAATGTCTCCCCAGCTCATTCTGAGATTAGGTTGTCTCCCAATGTATTTTGAGATTAGTTATGGACTCCCAGTTCCTTCTGAGATTAGACAATGTCTCCCCAGCTCATTCTCAGATTAGGTAGTCTCCCAATGCATTTTGAGATTAGTCACCGGACTCCCAGTTCAGTCTGAGATTACAAAATGTCTCCCCAGATCATTCTGAGATTAGGTGGTCTCCCAATTCAATTTGAGATTAGTCATGGTCTCCAAGTTGATTCTAAAATTAAAAATTGTCTCCCATCTCATTCTGAGATTAGGTGGTCTCCCAACTCACTTTGAGATTAGTCATGATCTCCCAGTTCATCGCTAGATTATAAATGGTCTCCTAGCTCATTTTGAGATTAGGTGATCTCCCAATTCATTTTCAGATTAGTCATGGTCTCCCGGTTAATTCTGAGATTAGAAAATGTCTCCCAGCTCATTCTAAGATTAGGTTGTCTCCTAATTCATTTTGAGATTAGTCTTGGTCTGCCAGTTCATTCTGCGATTATAAATTGTCTCCCAGCTCATTCTAAGATTAGGTGGCTTCCAAATTCATTTTGACATTAGTCATTGTCTCCTAGTTCATTTTGAGATTAGTCATAGTCTCCCAGTTCATTCATAGATTAGAAATTCTCTCCTACCTCATTCCGAGATTAAGTGGTCTCAAATTCAATTTTAGAATAGTCATGGTCAGCTTGTTCATTGTGATATTAGAAATTTTCTCCCAACTCATTCTTGGATTAGGTGGTCTCCCAATACATTTTGAGATTAGTCATGGACTCTCAGTTCATTCTGAGATGAAAAAATGTCTCCCCTGCTCATTCTGAGATTAGGTAGTCTTCCAATGCATTTTGAGATTAGTCGAGGACTCCCAGTTCATTCTGAGATTAGAAAATGTCTCCCCGGCTCATTCTGAGATGAGGTGGAATCCCAATTCAATTTGAGATTAGTCATGGTCTCCAACTTCATTCTGAAATTAAGAATTTTCTCTCATCTCATTTTGTTATTAGGTGGTCTCCCAATTCATTTTGAGATTAGTCATGGTCTCCAAGTTCATTCTAAGATTATAAATTGTCTCCCAGTTCATTCATATATTAGGTGGTCTCCAGTTCATGGTTAGATTATAAATGGTCTCCTAGCTCATTTTAAGATTTGGTGGTCTCCCAATTCATTTTCAGATTAGTCATGGTCTCCCAGTTAATTCTGAGATTAGAAAATTTCTCCCAGCTCATTTTAAGATTAGGTGGTCTACTAATTTATTTTTAGATTAGTAATGGTCTCCCAGTTCATTCTGAGATTAGAAATTGTCTCCCAGCTCCTTCTAAGATTAGGTGGACTCCAAATTCATTTTGAGCTTACTCATCGTCCCCTAGTTCATTTTGAGATTAGTCATAGTCTCCCAGTTCATTCTTAGATTAGAAATTGTCTCCTATCTCGTACTAAGATTAAGTGGTCTCCCAATTCAATTTGAGAATATTCATCGTCTGCTTGTTCATTTTGATATTAGAAATTTTCTCCCAACTCATTCTAAGATTAGGTGGTCTCCCAATACATTTGGAGATTAGTCATGGACTCCCAGTTCATTCTGAGATAAGAAAATGTCTCCCTGCTCATTCTGAGATTATGTAGTCTCCCAATGCATTTTGAGATTAGTCATGGACTCCCAGTTCATTCTGAGATTAGAAAATGTCTCCCCAGCTCATTCTGAGATTAGGTGGTGTCCCAATACATTTTGAGATTAGTCATGGACTCCCAGTTTATTCTGAGGTTAGAAAATGTCGCCCCAGCTCATTCTGAGATTAGGTGGTCTCCCAACTTAATTTGAGATTAGTCATGCTCTCGAAGTTAATTCTGAAATTAAAAATTTTCTCCCATCTTATTCTGAGATTAGGTGGTCTCCCAATTTATTTTCAGATTACTCGTAGTCTCCTAGTTCATTCTGAGATTAGAAATTGTCTCCCAGTTCATTCATATATTAGGTGGTCTCCAGTTTCATGGTTTGATTATAAATTGGCCTCCCAGCTCATTTTAAGATTAGGTGGTCTCCCAATTCATTTTCAGATTAGTCATGGTCTCCCAGTTAATTCTGAGAGTAGAAACTTTCTCCCAGCTCATTCAAAGATTAGGTGGTCTCCTATTTTATTTTCAGATTAGTCATGGTCTCCCAGTTCATTATGAGATTAGACATTGTCTCCCAGCTCATTCTAAGATTAGGTGGATTCCAAATTCATTTTGAGATTAGTCATCGTCTCCTACTTCATTTTGAGATTAGTCATAGTCTCCCAGTTCATTCTTAGATTAGAAATTGTCTCCTATCTCATTCTGAGATTAAGTGGTCTCCCAATTCAATTTGAGAATTCGTCATGGTCTGCCTAGTTCATTTTGATATTAGAAAATTTTTCCCAACTCATTCTATGATTAGGTGGTCTCCCAATACATTTTGAGATTAGTCATGGACTCCCAGTTCATTCTGAGATAAGAAAATGTCTCCCCTGCTCATTCTGAGATTAGGTAGTCTCCCAATGCATTTTGAGATTAGTCATGGACTCCCAGTTCATTCTAAGATTAGAAAATGTCTCCTCGGCTCATTCTGAGACTAGGTGGAATCGCAATTCAATTTGAGATTAGTCATGGTCTCCAACTTCATTCTGAAATTAAAAATTTTCTCTCATCTCATTCTGAGATTAGATGGTGTCCCAATTCATTTTGAGATTAGGCATGGTCTCCAAGTTTATTCTCAAATTATAAATTGTCTCCCAGTTCATTCATATATTAGGTGGTCTCCCAATTCACTTTGAGAATAGTCATGATCTCCCAGTTCATCGTTAGATTATAAATGGTCTCCTAGCTCATTTTAAGATTAGGTGGTCTCCCAATTCATTTTCAGATTAGTCATGGTCTCCCAGTTAGTTCTGAGATTAGAAAATTTCTCTCAGCTCATTCTAAGATTAGGTGGCCTCCTAATTCATTTTCAGATTAGTCATGGTCTCCCAGTTCATTCTGAAATTAAAAATTGTCTCCCAGCTCATTCTAAGATTAGGTGGCTTCCAAATTCATTTTGAGATTAGTCATCGTCTCCTAGTTCATTTTGAGATTAGTCATAGTCTCCCAGTTCATTCTTAGATTAGAAATTGTCTTGTATCTCATTCTGAGATTAAGTGGTCTCCCAATGTAATTTGAGAATAGTCAAGGTCTCCTACTTCAATTTGATATTAGAAATTTTCTCCCAACTCATTCTGAGATTAGGTTGTCTCCCAATGCATTTTGAGATTAGTCATGGACTCCAAGTTCAATTCTGAGATGAGAAAATGTCTCCCCAGCTCATTCTGAGATTAGGTGGTCTCCCAATGCATTTTGAAAATAGTCATGGACTCCCAGTTCATTTTGAGATTAGAAAATGTCTCCCCAGCTCATTCTGAGATTAGGTGGTTTCACAATTCAATTTGAGATTAGTCATGGTCTCCAAGTTCATTCTGAGATTAAAAATTGTCTCCCATCTCATTCTGAGATTAGGTGGTCTCCCAATTCATTTTCAGATTGCTCATGGTCTCCTACTTCATTTTGAGATTAGAAATTGTCTCCTCAGATTAGGTGGTCTCCAATTTACTTTGACATTAGTCGTGGTCTCCCAATTCATTTTGAGATTAGTCATGGTCTGCCTAGTTCATTCTGAGATTAGAAATTGTCTCCCACCTCATTCTGAGATTAAGTGGTCTCCCAATTCAATTTGTAGAGTAGTCATGGTCTCCTACTTCATTTTAATATTAGAAATTTTCTCCCAACTCATTCTGAGCATTGGGTGGTCTCCCAATGCATTATGAGATTAGTCATGGACTCCCAGTTCATTCTGAGATTAGAAAATGTCTCCCCAGCTCATTCTGAGATTAGGTGGTCTCCCAATACATTTTGAAATTAGTCATGGACTCCCAGTTCATTCTGAGATTAGAAAATGTCTCCCCAGCTCATTCTGAGATTAGGTGGTCTCCCAATTTAATTTGAGATTAGTCATGGTCTCCAAGTTCATTCTTAAATTAAAATTTTCTCACATCTCATTCTGAGATTAGGTGGTCTCCCAATTTATTTTCAGATTACTCGTAGTCTCCAAGTTCATTCTGAGATTAGAAATTGTCTCCAGCTCATTCTGAGATTAGGTGGTCTCCCAATTCAATTTGAGATTAGTCATGATCTCCCAGTTCATCGTTAGATTATAAATGGTCTCCTAGCTCATTTTAAGATTAGGTGGTCCCCAAATTCATTTTCAGATTAGTCATGGTCTCCCAGTTCAGTTCTGAGATTAGAAAATTTCTCCCAGCTCATTCTAAGATTAGGTGGCCTCCTAATTCATTTTAAGATTAGTCATGGTTTCCCAGTTCATTCTGAGATTAGAAATTGTCTCCCAGCTGAATCTAAGACTAGTTGGCTTCCAAATTCAATTTGAGATTAGTCATCGTCTCCTAGTTAATGGTCTCCCAGCTGATTCTAAGACTAGTTGGTTTTCCAGTTCATTAGTCATGGTTTCCCACCCAATTCATTTTCAGATTAGTCATGGTCTCCCAGTTAATTCTGAGAGTAGAAAATTTCTCCCAGCTCATTCTAAGATTAGGTGGTCGCCTAATTCATTTTCAGATTAGTCATGGTCTCCCAGTTCATTATGAGATTAGAAATTGTCTCCCAGCTCATTCTAAGATTAGGTGGATTCCAAATTCATTTTGAGATTAGTCATCGTCTCCTACTTCATTTTGATATTAGTCATAGTCTCCCAGTTCATTCTTAGATTAGAAATTGTCTCCTATCTCATTCTGAGATTAAGTGGTCTCCCAATGCAATTTGAGAATAGTCAAGGTCTCCTACTTCATTTTGATATTAGAAATTTTCTCCCAACTCATTCTAAGATTAGGTGGTCTCCCAATGCATTTTGAGATTAGTCATGGACTCCCAGTTCATTCTGAGATTAAAAAGTGTCTCCCCAACTCATTCTGAGATTAAGTGGTCTCCCAATGCAATTTGAGAATAGTCATGGTCTCCTACTTCATTTTGATAATAGAAATTTTCTCCCAACTCATTCTAAGATTTGGTGGTCTCCCAATGAATTTTGAGATTAGTCATGGACTCCCAGTTCATTCTGAGATGAGAAAATGTCTCCCTAGCTCATTCTGAGATTAAGTGGTCTCCCAATGCATTTTGAAAATAGTCATGGACTCCCAGTTCATTTTGAGATTAGAAAATGTCTCCCGAGCTCATTCTTAGATTAAGTGGTCTCCCAATGCAATTTGAGAATAGTCATGGTCTCCTACTTCATTCTGATATTAGAAATTTTCTCCGAACTCATTCTGAGATTAGGTTGTCTCCCAATGCAATTTGAGATTAGTCAAGGACTCCAGTTCATTTTGAGATTAGAAAATGTCTCCCCAGCTCATTCTGAGATTAGGTGGTTTGACAATTCAATTTGAGATTAGTCATGGTCTCGAACTTCATTCTGAAATTAAAAATTGTCTCCCATCTCATTCTGAGATTAGGTGGTCTCCCAATTCATTTTCTGATTACTCGTAGTCTCCTACTCCATTTTGAGATTAGAAATTGTCTCTTTGAGACTATGTGGTCTCCAATTTATTTTGAGATTAGTCATGGTCTCCCAGTTCATTCTTAGATTAGAAATTGTCTCCTACCTCATTCTGAGATTAAGTGGTCTCCCAATTCAATTTGAGAATAGTCATGGTCACCTACTTCATTTTGATATTAGAAATTTTCTCCCAACTCATTCTGAGATTAGGTGGTCGCCCAATGAATTGTGAGATTAGTCATGGACTCACAGTTCATTCTGAGATAAGAATGTCTCCCCAACTCATTCTGAGATTCGGTAGTCTCCAAATGCATTTTGACATTAGTCATGGGCTCCTAGTTCATTCTGAGATTAAAAAGTGTCTCCCCAACTCATTCTGAGATTAAGTGGTCTCCCAATGCAATTTGAGAATAGTCATGGTCTCCTACTTCATTTTGATAATAGAAATTTTCTCCCAACTCATTCTGAGATTTGGTGGTCTCCCAATGAATTTTGAGATTAGTCATGGACCCCAAGTTCATTCTGAGATGAGAAAATGTCTCCCTAGCTCATTCTGAGATTAGGTGGTCTCCCAATGCATTTTGAGAATAGTCATGGACTCCCAGTTCATTCTGAGATAAGAAAATGTCTCCCCTGCTCATTATGAGATTAGGTAGTCTCCCAATGCATTTTGAGATTAGTCATGGACTCCCAGTTTCATTCTGAGATTAGAAAATGTCTCCCCAGCTCATTCTGAGATTTGGTGGTCTCCTAATGCATTTTGAGATTAGTCATGGACTCCCAGTTCATTTTGAAATTAGAAAATGTCTCCCAACTCATTCTGAGATTAGGTGGAATCCCAATTGAATTTGAGATTAGTCATGGTCTCCAAGTTCATTCTGAAATTAAAAATTGTCTCCCATCTCATTCTGAGATTTGGAGGTCTCCCAATTCACTTTGAGATTTGTCATGATCTCCCAGTTCATCGTTAGATTATTAATGGTCTCCCAGCTCATTTTGAGATTAGGTGGGCTCCCAATTCATTTTCAGATTAGTCATGGTCTCCTAGTTAATTCTGAGATTAGAAAATGTCTCCCAGCTCATTCTGAGATTAGGTGGTCTCCCAATTCATTTTGAGATTAGTCATGGTCTCCCAGTTCATTCTAAGATAAGAATGTCTCCCTAGCTCATTCTGAGATTAGGTGGTCTCCCAATGCATTTTGAGATTAGTCATGGACTCCCAGTTCATTCTGAGATTAGAAAATGTCTCCCCAGCTCATTCTGAGATTAGGTGGTCTCCCAATTCAATTTGAGATTAGTCATGGTCTCGAAGTTCATTCTGAAATTAAAAATTGTCTCCCATCTCATTCTGAGATTAGGTGGTCTCCCAACTCACTTTGAGATTAGTCATGATCTCCCAGTTCATCGCTAGATTATAAATGGTCTCCTAGCTTATTTTGAGATTAGGTGGTCTCCCAATTCATTTTCAGATTAGTCATGGTCTCCTAGTTAATTCTGAGATTAGAAAATGTCTCCCAGCCCATTCTAAGATTAAGTTGTCTCCTAATTCATTTTGAGATTAGTCATGGTCTCCCAGTTCATTCTGAGATTAGAAATTGTCTCCCAGCTCATTCTAAGATTAGTTGGCTTCCAAATTTATTTTGAGATTAGTCATTGTCTCCTATTTCATTTTGAGATTAGTCATAGTCTCCGAGTTCATTCTTAGATTAGAAATTGTCTCCTACCTCATTCTGAGATTAAGTGGTCTCCCAATTCAATTTTGAGAATAGTCATGGTCTCCTACTTCATTTTAATATTAGAAATTTTCTCCCAACTCATTCTGAGATTAGGTGGTCTCCCAATACATTATGTGATTTGTCATGGACTCCCAGTTCATTCTGAGATTAGAAAATGTCTCCCCAGCTCATTCTGAGATTAGGTGGTGTGCCAATACATTTTGAGATTAGTCATGGACTCCCAGTTCATTCTGAGGTTAGAAAATGTCCTCCCAGCTCATTCTGAGATTAGGTGGTCTCCCAATTTAATTTGAGATTAGTAATGGTCTCGAAGTTCATTCTGAAATTTATAATTTTCTCCCATCTCATTCTGAGATTGGGTGGTCTCCCAATTTATATTCAGATTACTCGTAGTCTCCTAATTCATTCTGGGATTAGAAATTTTCTGTTTGAGATTAGGTGGTCTCCCAATTTATTTTGAGATTAGTCATGGACTCCTAGTTCATTCTTAGATTAGAAATTGTCTCCTAGCTCATTCTGAGATTAAGTGGTCTCCCAATTCAATTTGAGAATAGTCATGGTCTGCTTGTTCATTTTGATATTAGAAATTTTCTCCCAACTCATTCTAAGATTAGGTGGTCTCCCAATACATTTTGAGATTACTCATGGACTCCCAGTTTATTCTGAGATAAGAAAATGTCTCCCCCTCATTCTAGATTGGGGTCTCCCAATTCATTTTGAGATTAGTCATGGACTGCCAGTTCAGTTTGAGATTAGACAATGTCTCCCCAGCTCATTCTGAGATTAAGTGGTCTCCCAATGCAATTTGAGAATAGTCATGGTCTCCTACTTCATTTTGACATTAGAAATTTTCTCCCAACTCATTCTAAGATTAGGTTGTCTCCAAATGCATTTTGAGATTAGTCATGGACTCTCAAGTTCATTCTGAGATGAGAAAATGTGTATAACCCACGATTCGTGAGTAGATGAGAGTATGCCAGTCATTTTTTTTATTATTTTATATTTAGTGGATCAGTAGAATTAGTGTTAGGCCGTTACCGCATTAGGATGCGTTCGGGCAGTCTGGGTGGGTTGTTAGTCATAGAGCATATCATTATAATGTTGTGGTGTTGTTTGATTTTACGGGATTTTTCACCAATTTTTATGAATTTTTTTAGGATTTAATACGACTTAGTTATTATCGCCCCTGTTCGCGCGCCACCGCCGACGCTGTCGGCACCGCCCGGCCGTCGACCGACGCCGCCCAGACCAGGTTCGGCCCCGTCGGACCGCCGCGACGCGGAGGAAGCCACGCCACGCACGCCGGCGACCAGCGCCACCAGCGATCGGTCACCTCGGCCTCAGCACCCTCAGCCTTCCAGGGACCTTCCCCGACCGGAACGGAGGGCATCGCCGCCCTGGCCTGCCGGTTAGCGCAACGCTGCCGCTCTGTTTTATGCATTTTCCGGCGAGCCGCCACCTTCTTTGGCCGTGTCAACCTCGTAGATGAGTCGGGCTCGCCGAGCCGGTTCCGAGGGTAACCAACACGACCACTTTCCGGCTAGTAGGCGCCGCCGGCGATTGTCGCCGGAAAACCACCGGAAGCCGTCGGAAAACCGCCAGTAGCTGCCGGAAAACCAGAATTTTTGGAATTCGCCAGAATTCACCGGATCTTCAACAGGGCTCACCCAGTCGAGCCCAATCGAACGTCGGACGCCGGGGAGCACAGAATTCGAGCTCCGAGACACGCGACGGAACCTTAGCCGTCGCCGATTGCCGATGATGTGAGGTATAATTACCTCCAATTTGATTACACGTGCCTACTGTTAGCTGATTAAACTAGAGCCAATTAGGAGCCGTTTTTGAGATTCGTCATTGATTGACTATTCCACAGCTTGATCACCTGTGGCATAGTGAATTGTGGTGATCTTAGAGACAAGTCCACAGACCTACCAATATTTTGGGCCACCCAGTATGTTACATAGGGATTTTATCCCCCTGCCATTTGCATGAGACCTTAACCTTACCATAGATAAGAGTTGTGCAGCAGAAGCGTGTGGGCCCATAACCCACAGGTCCCAGGATCCCCCGTTTACCTAGCATCAGATATTACATGTGAGGATGAGATGTCCCCATTGAGAGTTCTTGAGCAGTGTGATTAGATTTCCATGAGATTCAGCCTCCCTTCCTATAACCTAGAGATGTCAGACATAGTAGAGTTTTCACTTGAGGATTCCCACTCACCCTTGTATGTATCGGTTCTGCCATCAGTTTATCCAGAGGATTGAGATGAGTATACATTGACCAGAGCACATAGCACAGAGCACAGGCCACAGACCAGATGCAGACTCCACAGTCCCATACAGAGTATGTTATCATACTCCTTGAGACACGCTGTGTAGGTACAGGTATTCTTGCCTCCTTTCAGAAGTAGTTAGTAGTTGTATAGATAGTCACTGGAGCCATAGTATACATTAGAGTCATAGCAGCTACCCTTGTTCTCTTATGGAACAGAGTGAGATACATGACTCAGGACCGAGTCAACTAGAACCAAGTGAGCGGTCCAGTTCCTTGTATAGGGACACCTGAGAGTTGGACCTAGACTGGCGACAGTGAGCCGTGCAGCTCATTAGGGTATCCACCGTACTTAGCAGGAGACTCATAGCAGGCCTTGAGGTGACTGTTCACAGATGACGATTAGAGGGACATGGGTAGATGTTAGCAGGTAGGTCTTACCCTCGGCGTAGTTTTCCAGACATAACCCAGATTAGAACCTTGCGATACTCTAGAGCATCTGCTTGACCAACCTAGTAGGCCCTTAGGGGTGACTTAGGGTTTTTCCGCCGAGTTAGCAGTAGGGATCAGAATAGAAGAGAAGGATGATGGTCATGTCAGAACAGACACAGGAAGTATAGAATCCAGAATGTTTGAGATGGTCAGCATCACTAGCATGACTCGCCACGTCGGCACCACTACAGTCAGTGAGGATGTATATGGCTATCGAAGAGTAGAGGATACAACAGATGTGTATCCAGCTCCAGGTACTAGTTTAGTAGAACCTCCTTGAGTT
Organism: Piper betle; assembly: GCA_033002965.1. Classification (NCBI taxonomy): domain Eukaryota; kingdom Viridiplantae; phylum Streptophyta; class Magnoliopsida; order Piperales; family Piperaceae; genus Piper; species Piper betle. The sequence continues at coordinate 768 of JAURVB010011837.1, read as the reverse complement.
AAAATTTCGAGGACGAAATTTTTATAAGGAGGGAAGGTTGTAAAACCCACGATTCGAGTTAGGGTTTTATATTCAGAACCGGTCGGGTCGACCGTTATTTTTCGAGTTGAGTCAGTTTCAGGACACGTGTACCGAGCCGATGCCGGTCTCGTGTATGAGCTATGAGGGTCATGCGTACCCAAATATATGATGATAACGTCATGAATACAGCAGAACAGAATGAGTTATCAGATATATGAGAGTATGCCAGTCATTTTTTTTTATTACTTTTATATATAGTGGATCGTAGAATTAATATTAGGCCGTTTACCGCGTTAGGACGCGTTCGGGCAGTTTGGGTGGGTTGATAGTTCTAGAGCATGTCATTATAATTTTTTTGGTGTTGTTTGATTTTACGGGATTTTTCCCGATTTTTATGAAATTTTTTAGGATTTAATACGAGTTAGTTATGATACTTGACTCGAGCCGGAGACGAGTCAAGTATTATTTACGAGTTTGCCACCACACACAACCCCGACGTTTTCTCCCTCACGCCCAAACCCTCGTGCCGCGCCGCCCCCGTTCGCGCGCCACCGCCGCCGCTGTCGGCGCCGCCCGGCCGTCGATCGACGCCGCCCAGCTCGGCGACGCCGTCGCCATGCTGCCCCGACCAAGTCCGGCCCCAATCGGGCCGCCGTGACGCCGGAATCGTCGTGCATAGCGCCGCGGCCAACTTTTGGTCGCGCCGTCGATTTCGCCGCCGGCGACCATCGCCGCCATGATCAGGTG